>PISX010007284.1:0-90329 GCA_004024625.1 Mellivora capensis | reverse complement strand
AAATAGAAATGGTATCAGGGAAAATAAAGCCTGGTCCCTAAATTAAAAGGGCCATCAACTTAACAGAGGAATATTACTCTTTACTGAAGAAGCATTATCCCTATTATTGGGAATAATGTAGTAACACCTCATTCTTATTACGTATTACAATCATTAAGTATATAATGAATACATTTATAAAAATACAGATAATGCATGGTGACTAAGTAATTTTGGAGTAAGTCCATAGACTAAGTCACAGCATGCATAAATCATTTATATCTTAACTGCTCATTTATACTTGAACAAATTTTCATTAAGCATACTAGTAATTGTCAAATGATGTAATAAAAAATCTGGTTACGGTATTTTATTTTGCTGAATTACATTTGGGAAAAAGAAGCTTAGCTGCTTCACCTATTTTAATACTAGTATATTCTGAATCCTATTATACAAATACATGTATAGAAACTTAAAAGACCGTATTTCCCACAAGGAGAGAGTATTACATAGTCTGTGTCATTGGTGGGTATTTGCAAAACATTTGAACACTGGAAACATTAAAAGTTTTAAGATTGGGCACAGGAAAAGGTTTATACGCTACTACAATGATACAGCATCCTTTCTTGATCAAAACTCTTCACAGTGTAGGAATAGAGGGCACATACCTCAATATCATCAAAGCCATCTATGGTCAACTAATCTTTGAGAAAGCAGGAAAGAATGTCCAATGGGAAAAGACAGTCTCTTCAACAAATGGTGTTGGGAAAACTGGACAGCCATATGCAGAAGAATCAAACTGGACTGTTTCCCTATACCAATAGACTCAAAATGGATGAAAGACCTCAATGTGAGGCAGGAATCCATCAAAATCCTTGAGGAGAACACAGGCAGCAACCTCTCTGACCTCAGCCACAGCAACTGTTTTCTTCCTAGAAACATCACCAAAGGCAAGGGAAGCAAGAGCAAAAATGAACTATTGGGACTCCCTCAAGGTAAAATGCTTTTACACAGCTAAGGAAACAGTCAACAAAACCAAAAGACAACCAATAGAATGGGAGAAGATATTTGGAAATGACATAACAGATAAAGAGTTAGTATCTAAAACCTATAAAGAACTTATAAAACTCAATACCCAAAGAACAAATAATCCAATCAAGAAATGGGCAGAGGACATGAACAGACATTTCTGCAAAGAAGACATGCAGATGGCCAACAGACACATGAAAAAGTGCTCCACATCACTCGGCATCAGGGAAATACAAATCAAAACCACAGTGAGATATCACCTCACACCAGTCAGAATGACTAAAATTAACTGGTCAGGAAACGACACGTGCTGGCAAGGATGCGGAGAAAGGGGAACCCTCCTATACTGTTGGTGGGAATGCAAGCTGGTGCAGCCACTCTGGAAAACAGCATGGAGGTTCCTCAAAAAGTTGAAAATAGAGCTACGCTACGACCCAGCAATTGCAGTACAGGGTATTTACCCTAACGATACAAACGTAGTGATCCGAAGGGGCACGTGCACCCGAATGTTTATAGCATCAATGTCCACAATAGCCAAACTATGGAAAGAGCCTAGATGTCCATCAACAGATGAATGGATAAAGATGTGGTGTGTATATATACAATGGAATACTATGCAGACATCACAAAAACCAAAATCTTGACATTTGCAACAATGTGGATAGAACTAGAATTAGCATAATACTTGAACTAGAATTATGCTAATTAGAAATAAGTCAACCAGAAAAGACAATTATCATATGATCTCACTGATATAATTTGAGAGGCAGGGTGGGGGGCTGTGGGGGGCAGGGAGGGAAAAGAATGAAACAAGATGGGACCAGAGAGGGAGACAAACCATGAGAGACTCTTAATCTCAGGAAACAAACTGAGGGTTGTTGGAGGGGTGAAAGGGAGGGAGAGGGTGGTTGGGTGATGGACACTGGGGAGGGTATGTGCTATGGTGAGTGCTGTGAAGTGTGTAAGTCTGATGATTCACAGACCTGTACCCCTGAAGCAAATAATACATTATATCTCAATAAAAGAAATAAAAAATAAAAATAAATAAAACCACAAACCAAGCCATTTCACCTTCCTGCTGAAAGCCCACCAATGACCCCAAACCAGACTCCTTAGCAGCACCCAGGAGGATGCCCTTTTGAGCAACTACCAGCTCATCCCTCTCTGGGCTCAAGCTCAGAGCAGCTCATGGCTTCCCCTTCTGGGCCAGGCTGGCTCCCCTTCTGCCTTCAGGCTGTGCATATACCACATCCGCCCCCTCCCTTCACCTGATCACCTTCTTCAGGTTCCCTTGCCCATGACCTTGAGCCAGGAGGGCAATAAGCAGCCTTGTTTGTCTTACTGTAAGCCCACAACCAGCCTTTAATGAATGTTTAATGATCACTAAATGAAGAAACAAGGAATGCATGATACAAAATTGCAACGAGGTAGAACCAGGACCACTGCAGGCGGGGAAGGGGGGTGGGAGGGATAATAGAAGAGGTTGCAGACCAGGATGATGGTTTGCAACTTCAGCAGCTTCCCAGGTGAAATCTGATCACCTCCCTCCCCCATCCCCCCATACAGTGAGGGCAAGGAGAGACCGAAGGAGGAGGCAGGCCACTCCGGAGTGGTAGGTGGCAAGCTGAATAAGCAAAGGAACTTACAGACAGGGCTTGTCTTGGGCAAGATCTCCACACCAGCTAGCCAGAATCTTAAGTTTATACAAAGGCTATAAGCAACAATGCTTTACTCTCTCAAGGCTGTATCCTTGAAACAGCTCCCCCTGTGGGAACCACAGCTACAAAACAGACATTCCAAGAACAGGGGAAGGGGTAAGGAGCCTCCAGTTGTCCAGGTCCCTAAGGGTCAACGGGCAGTCATGTGCTCTCCATGATTTCCCCCAACATAGGACCAGAGCTGGTGTGTGGACTTGGGTGTGACCGCTAGCCTAGTGGGGCAGGGACTTCTGTCCTGCAGTCATCCTTGCTGATTGTGTGTCATACACATGAGATACATGAATAGTAACTTTTCAGGATATACTCTTGTTGTCAAAATGACCTCAGTTCTCTTTAACCATTCTGAAGCCTTAAACACCTCTTTTGTGTAATATCAGGGCTGATCCCTAAACTAGGTGCCCCAACTGGTGTATGGATGGCCACCATCTTGGTGCGAGGTTGTTCATCTTGGGAAAGCACCACCCTAACAGGATGCTTGTCAAATGGAGACGATTCTAGTTTGGAAATTCCAATTCTTAAAAGCACAACAGTCGGCCCAAAGGAGAGATACACAATTCCTTCTACAAGTTGGGCCTTGGAAACTGGGTCTGAGCTTCTTTTCCATTTCCTGCATGATGCTATTGTGGTGTGATGTTCCCGTTTATCTGGGCTTAGAGATAATGATCTAGTTCTCTTGGCTCAGTAGTGAGGATATGCAAGAAAATTAGAAATAAGGAAGAGAGGATATGGAGAGAACGAGAAGGTAAAATGGCTTCGACAAAATTATCAGCACTAAAACATCTACGTGCAGGACTAATAATCGAACGTGTGTACACGGCTCTCCCACGTGGGAGTCACAGACCTACTGTAGGCTTCTAATAGAAAATCTTTTAAGGAAAATAAAAGCATTACTGGGCATTTCCATCTCATTCTAAGGCTTAGCTCAATGTAGTCTATGTGGCCTTCTGGAGTGAGATTTAATTATTCGCCATTTTTCTCTCTTATTACAAGCTTACTAGCTACTGTTGGAAGAGAAAGGTGAGCGAACTCACATAGCTATGGGTAGGGGTAAAAGACAAGAGATAATTTCTCTTAAATAGAGATAAAACGTGTTGCAAACAGTATTTGGGAACTGAAGTTTAGCTTTTATGTTTCTTCTTGTCTATACCCTTTCCTAGTTCCATAGATCCTGACGAGAATAATTAGAATTCAGGGGGAGAGGAAGGAACATGAAGAATCTTGGCAAACATATTACTAGAACCACGTTCACACTGGTGTGGACAATGGGAATGACCTGGTTCCTCATCTCCTCTGCCCTGCATTCTCCAGTCCAGTTGCAGAATCCAGTGAAAATGGTAGACTTTCGTACCCTTAGGGTCTGTATCCAAACCTAAACCAAGTCCAGATGACACAGTAAAGCCCCTTTTATCTTTCAGAAGCTTCTGCAGTAGGGCCATGGCAGGGAACCAACACCTGGGCAAAGAGTCTTTACAGAAAAAAAATACCTGAATTGTTTCCACGGGCTTTTCCATTGTCTCTCTGGCCACTTTCTATGCGGTGGTCAGATTCTCCTCAGGGGTACGTCGCACATGCTAGAGACCCAGCCCTGCCTTTAGGAACCCCCTCTCCCCCGCAAACCCCGAACTTTCTACCCCTAGTGGATCATTCAGGGCCTTGGGGGTGTGCGGCAAATACCCACAAGGAACTGCGCATGCCCGTAACTCCACACCCCTCTCGTTGCTCTCCCAACAGAAATTAGTGGCCGCTTCTCCAAACCACCACTTTACCTCTCTCCTCACAATTCAGGCCAGATGCCATCATTACCAACCGCCTCCTGAAACCTGACTCTTCCACTCTTTCCCTAATTTGGGTGATTTAAGTTAAGACTCTTGGCACAGACCAATTATTTCCATGACAGCGGTTATCTCGTTGTAATTAGCCCCTCCTTGGACTGTGAGATTCCTGTGGGTGGAAGCCATATCCACTGGGCTTAGCAAAGCTCTTTGGGCGCATAGTAGGTGTGCAAGAAACCTTCCAGTGACCTCTAGGAATATAGTCCATATGGCCAAGTGCACACGTCTGCAATGCACACATCAATGAATTTTCAAATATGTGTACACAGAGGCATAAACCCATAATGACCACCCAGGTGAGCATTACAGAGCATTCCCCAGAGGCTCCCTTGAAACAACAGGCTTTAATTGCTCTGGGAATGAGCTCCATCCAGCTCGTGAAAGCCCAAAGCCGGCCGGTTGCCAGTACGAAATCCAAGAGGCTTGCAGGAGCCCGAATTCATTGCAGGTAGAATGCTCGGGGTGGGGGCAGGGGCATTTTGTTCTAGAGAAAAGTTAAGAACGGGGATTAAAGGCTAGAACGTTTTTTTAAAATGCAAGTAGTGAAAAGTGAGCACAGCAATTATCTTTCTTTCCTCCCCTCACGCTCATCCAGAAAAACGAGGGCCAGGGAGGCCCGGTGTGGGCGGGCTCAGGATTCCCTGTCACCCCCTCACGGTCGCCTTACCCACGTCCTGATGGCTGTTGGGACTCGGAGACCAGAGTGACTCAGAAGTAACCATGGTCAGGGCTTGCCAACGCTTACTCGCCACGCGCAGAGCGTCGGGTCTCCGCGGGGACGGGGCTCCTCGGCTCCCGCTCACCTGCACCTCCCGCAGCCCAGCGTGCACGGGGGAGCGGCCCCCCCCGCCCCCGGCCCGCAGGTCGGCGAGGGGACGCGCCCTCCCCTCCCCCATCGCAGCGGCCTGACGCTCCTTAATTGACCCAAACGTTTTTTTCCTTCGTTTCTCAATCCAGCGTTTAGAGCATCACGTTACTCGCAGAGGACGGAAGACCTCTGCAGCGGTGGCCCAGGCGGCCCCCGAAATCCGCTGCCAGCGGGAGGGGAGTTCGCTACGGGCGGACAGGCGAGCGCAGCCCCCGGCCGCAGAAAGGGAAGATGCGCGGTTGACCCGGCCCGGGGCCCGGGCGAGGCCCGAGGGGGGCGCGCGCTCCCCGGGACGCCGCCCGGCGCCCCGCCCCTGCGCGAACTTGGCCGCACCCACTTCCCCCGGGAGGCGCCCCCGCCGCCGCAGCCGCCGCCGCCGCCGGGGCTGACGTCACAAGGCACCCAGCCGCCAGCGCCCCGCGGTGCGCGCCCCGCGCGAGGACCCGCCGCCCTCTCGGCGCCGACACCCAGGCGCGCCGCGCGCGTGCCCGTCTCCGCCTGCAAGCGCGGCTGAAGATGGCGAGTCCCGCGCCTCCGGAGCACGCCGCCGAGGGATGCCCGGCTCCGGCGGTCGCCGAGGAGGCGCTGCGGCCGCGGCCGCCGCCCGGGACTGCCCCCGAGGAGCAGGGCGAGGAAGCGCAGGAGGAAGGGGCGGTGGCGACCGGCGCGGGGCGGCAGGTGGAGGAGGAGGCCGCCGGCGGGGTGGCCGCCGCCGTGACCTGGCTGCTGGGGGAGCCCGTGCTGTGGCTGGGCTGCCGCGCGGACGAGCTCCTGAGCTGGAAGAGGCCGCTGCGCAGCCTGCTCGGCTTCGTCGCGGCCAACCTGCTGTTCTGGTGAGAGCTCGGGGTGGGTGGGGACGCCCAGCAGGGCAGGTGACCTTGGGGCGCTCAGGAGCGGGCGGAGGGCGCGCCCCGGGCCCGGTGTGTGTGTGTGTGGGGGGGTGCATCCTGAGCCCCGCAGAGGAAGTGTCTGCCCTGCCCCACACTCTGGGCCACCGTTCTCGAACAGGTAGACAGACGCACACTTCAACTTTCCTCCAGAAGCACTTCCTTGTAAACAGTTGTCATCCTCCGTGTGCGTCTCCAGCGTGGCGCGGGAGGTGGTCGGTGACCCGCATGCACCTGTACACACAGGTGTGCCCAGTGCGGTTGGAAACTTCGGCTTTTGCTTTCGAAACTCACAGGTCTTGTCCTGCTGGCCCAAATTATGCCAGTGCAAACGTGCTTGTACTTGTGTTCGCTCTTGCACCCCGAGCAGGCATCTGGACCAGCTTGGGTACATGCTCAAGACTGCACCGCCTTCATCAGCCACCTGAGATGGGCACTGAATGATTTGTTTTTCCATTCCCTGGAGGGCTGGGTTTACAGCCTTTACTCTCTGATGAGAGAACAGGAGGCAAACAGGTGGATAATGTACATCGCCCCGCCGCCCCGCCTCCCCTCCCCCAGGTGTGTGCGCAATGTTGGAAACAGTCACTTTCAGGTGAAGTACAAAATAGAATCTACAGGAATGTTCTCTGAAAAGCCCCTGATCAACGGGTTTGTCTCTCCAAAAACGCCCTTCACCAGTAAGGGCAGGGAAGGTGTCTGGCTCCTTCGCCGAAGGTCCCGTGCCCTGTCTTCTGTTGGAGGGTGGAGAAAAGCCTTCTTTGTTTGCAGCTGTGTCCTGGTAATAAGCATGATCCGCACAGTGCAGAATAAGTAGGGGACAGGCAGGAGATACCTTGTTACAGGACATAGACTTATTAACCTTAAAGTTAGGAAGTAAGAAAGTTCACAAAACATACACAGATTGCCATTTTTTAGACTACCTGGAGCAACTTGAAAATTCTGCTGATCTGTGCTTGTCCTGATTTCTCTTAAAGTGAGCTGTATCTTATCAGGGTCACTGAATGTGAATTTATTTTGGATATTTTAGCTGTACTTGTTTCTCGTGTTTATTCCAAATTTCTTTATCCTGTTCTGAAGTTACATGAGCCCTCAAATAAGGAGGTCATATTGCATTGTGCTAGATCAAGCCACAGTCCAATAATCTTAGGACTGTGTTTCCCTCATTTTACTGATGAGGGACATGTTTTTAAGATTCTCTTAATTTTAAATTGTATTTATTTACTTAACAGTTAATAGCCTCAGTTCAAACATTTAAAGGTAAAAAAAAAAAATGATACACATTTCAGAGATCTACCTCCCATGCCTGTCTCTGGCCACCCAGTTTTCTCCCAGAGGCAACCAATTTTACCAGTTTCCTCTGTATTGTTCCAAACTGTGTATATTTTTTTAAATAGGCAATATTCTGTACAAACTGTGGGATACTATTTGAACTATTCCTCTTTTTGTATGTTTTGGCAATCACTTATTTTTCAACTGCATAGAATTCTATCATAAAGATGTCACAAATTATTTAACCTTTTTCCTACTGATGGATTAAGATAGTTTCCAAACTTCTGCTATTTCAGTGTTCTAGCTGATGGCCTTGGACATGCATTATTTTGCATATATGAAAGCATGTCTATAGCACAGTTTCCCAGAAGGGGAATTACTGGGTCCAAAAGAATGTGTATTTTTTTTTAAGATTTATTTATTTGAGAGCGAGATGGAGCTCATGGGAGCAGAGGGAAGGGCAGAGGGAGAGAAAGAATCCTCAAGCAGATCCCCGCTGAGCAGGGAGCCTTCATCCTGAGCTCAATCCCAAGACCCTGAGATCATGACCTGAGCTGAAATCAAGAGTTGGATGCTTAACTGACTGAGCCACCGATGTGTTCCTGTGCACATGTAATTTTGATGAATATCATTATAGAATTTCCGTATAAGTTTATACTCCAGCTAGAGCCAGCAGTGTGTGTGACTGCCTGTTTCTCTATACCCTAGCCAACAGTGTTTTACCAAACTTTCTGATCTTGCATGTCAGGTAGGTGAAAAAAAGGTTTCCCAATTTGGTTTTAATTTGCCTTTCTCTAGGTTTGGGCATTTTTTCTTACGTTCAAGAACCATTATTATCTTTTCTTTGCATTATATGTTTATAAATAACTTTGTCCATATTTTTAGTTGTGCCAATGGACTTTTTTCCTGTTGATTTGTAGGAACTCTTTATATTAACAATGTTAGCCTAATTTCAATAATGTAAATTACAAATCATTTTTCTGTGATGCATATTAAATAGCACCAATTAAAAATAATGATTTTTGCATAAAGTAATTGAAAGGCATATTTGGTATTATTTTGGAGTGATGTCTTCCATCCATTTTATAAAACTTTTTTTTTTTTTTTTAAAGATTTTATTTATTTGACAGAGACACGGTGAGAGAGGGAACACAAGCAGGGGGAGTAGAAGGAGAAGCAGGCTCCCCGCTGAGCAATGAGCAAAGAGCCCGATGCGGGGCTCAATCCCAGGACCCCGGGATCATGACCCGCGCGGAAGGCAGACGCTTAACGACTGAGCCACCCAGGCGCCCCTCTTTTCTTTTTTTTAAAGTAAGCTCTGTTCCCAATGTAGGGCTTGAACTCATGACCCTGAGATCAAGAGTCACATGCTCTACTGACTGACCAGGAGGCACACCCATCCTTTTTTTTTTTTTTTTAGTCTGATGGAGAGGCAAACAATGGTCAGGCATTCAGTCCAGTTATAGCTTTCTGCTTCTCTGTTTTATTTCTTCTCCTCTTTGCAGTATCTACATTCCATGCATGTATTTTCTTTGACAGAAAGATGAGTCCCAGTTTTAAAATTCTGAAATACTTATTAGTTGTAACTTCTGATCCATTTATTAATTTCATTAAAATCTTGGTGTTCTATCTCCTCTTGCTTTTGGGGTTAAAATGATTTTCAAGGTCATTATTTTCTTTAAATAGTGTGCTTCTTATCAAGTGATCTTAAATTATGTGACACTCTAGCAGTGCATGTCCTAGGGACTCTAAAACTCTATTTTTTATGAGAAAAAAAGATCAGTGTCAGAAATATGAGAAACCCAAATCTTAGGCAAAAATGATTTTTTTCTTTAATTGGCATTATTGCATTTTTGTAGTAATTAACTTTCTAAACCTTTTTTGAATGATTTAGTACCTGATCCTTGCTGTAGCTTTCAAGATTTTGAGTTGGGGTTCAAAAGCTCTAACATTTTTCAGCTGTCCTTTATCCGCACGATTTTAGGGCCATGCACTAGAAGCCCAAAATCTGAGACACGGCCATAACACATGGGATAACACAAGGCTGCATGAAGCAGGTGTGGTGGAAGAAACAGAGAAAGCTTCATTCGATGATGGAGTTTTGGGGGACAGCATAGTGGCTGGAAGAGATTGTCAGGTCTTCCTGAGATAACCGTGACTGAACAAGACCCAGAGGGACAGGAATGATTTGGGTAGATCTAATATAAGGTCAACTGCATTCCAGCCCTAAGACATTGTTCTTATATTTTGACCGATATACTGAACAGGCGCAATTAGGTGATAGTTGGTAGAGAAAAGTGGGGAGGTGAGACTGGCTAGGTATTTTTTACCATCTTTGGGGGCAGTGTGGTCATCTTGAATGTCAGACTGTGTGTTTGGATTTGTTCTTTTAATAGGCAATGGGAACAAAAAAATGTCAGTGTCCATGAATCTTTTAACGGATAAGTAACTTATAATACATGCATTCCTACCTTAAAATACTGTATCACAGGGCGCCTGGGTGGCTCAGTTGATTGAGTGTCTGCCTTTGGCTCAGGTCACAATCTCAGGGTCCTGGGATCGAGCCGCTCATGTGGCTGTGTGCTAAGTGGGGAGCCTGCTTCTCTCTCTCTCTCTGCCTCTGCCCATCCCCTGGCTCATGCTATCTCTCTCTCTCTCTCTCAAATAAAATCTTTTAAAAAATACAATATCACAGTGAAAATAAACAGCTATAGGTAACAATGAATTTTACAAATGTAGATGAATTTTACAAACATAACTTTGGGCAAAAGAAGCACACAGTATGCGTAGAATTATCCAGTTTTTAAAAAAGTTTTCGCATGCATTAAACTAACCAGTATTGATCAGGGCTATACACATAGGAGATTAGAAACACAGTCTTTTCTTTCTCCTTTTTTTTTTTAAGAGAGGACAAAATAGGCGGGGGGGGGGGGCAGGGTAGAGGGAGAAGGAGAGAGAGAATCCTAAGCAAGCTGCATGTTCAGTATATAGCCCTACATGGACCTCAATCCCAAGACCCTGAGATCATGACCTGAGCTGAAATCAAGAGTTGGACACTTAATCAACTGAGCCACCTAGGTGCCCCTAGAAAGACCTGCTTATCCCTAAAGCCAAGGAAGTATTTATCTCTGGGAGGAGTGAGAAGGTATGACCACAGAGAGGCACATAGAAAGTTCTGGGGTGTAGGCAGTGTTCTATTTTTTGGCTCTGGTGGTAGTTACATGACATTCAAGTTCTGATTATTTTAAAACTCTGTGTGTGTGTGTTCTTATCTATGATATATTTTATGAAAAATGCTGGAATACCAAATAATACTTAAAAAAATGGCGTTGACTCACAGGTCAAAGGAGTTTGATAAAACACAGACCACAGATAGTGCCTGTCTCAAGAAGCAGGATTTCTACAACCTGAAATAGATTGAGCAATGACCCAACAGTCTTAGGACTGTGTCTTTCTCATCTTACCAACGAAGAACATGTTTTTAAAATTCTTATTTTTAAATTTTGCTTATTTTAAGAAATTGCTAATACTGCCTCACAGTTCAAAAGTTTAAAAGTACAAAAGGGTAAACAGCTTGAAGAACTCTTTCCCACGCCTGTCCCTGGCTACCCTGTTTCCTCTCAGAGGCAATCAGGGACACCACTTGTAAGCACGACATAAAATAGGATGGACCCAATGAAGCAGAAAACACTATTTTTGTTTTTAAGGGATTAACTTGGTGTATACGGTCAACAAAATGCACACACTTCACATGTACTGCCAGATGTACAGGCTCGTGTAACCATACAGCCGTCAAGATCTAGAACATTCCCATCACTCCCAAAGATTTCTTTAAGTCCCTTCCCTGTCAGTCCCCCCCCTGGGGATTGTCTGCCCTACATCTCTATAGATTTGTCTTCCCTAAAGTTTCATGTAAATTACAGCATATACTGTCTTTGGTGTCTGGCTTTGTTTACTCAGCATGAAGTTTTTTTTTTTTTTAAGATTTTAAAAATTTATTTGACAGATCACAAGTAGGCAGAGAGGCAGGCAGAGAGAGAGGGGGAAACAGGCTCCCCACTGAGCAGAGAGCCTGATGGGGGGCTCGGTCCCAGGACCCCGAGATCATGACCTGAGCTGAAGGCGGTAGCTTAACCCACTAAGCCAACCAGCCGCCCCTAGCATGAAGTTTTGAGATTCTTCCCTGTCATGTATATCTATTATTTGTTCTTTTTAAAAAATTAACATCTAATGTATTTATTTGTTTCGGGAGTACAAATCTGTGATTCATCAGTCTTACACACTTCACAGCACTCACCAAAGCACATACCCTCCCCAGTGTCCATCCCCCAGCCCTCCCAGCCCTCCCTCCCCTCCCAGCCCTCCCTCCACCTCCCCTCCCTCCCCTCACTCCCCCAGCAACCCTTGGTTTGTTTCCTGAGATTGAGAGTCTCTTACGGTTTGTCTCCTCTCTGGTTTCATCTTGTTTCATTGTTTTCTCCCTTCCCCTACGATCCTCTGCCTTGTTTCTCAAATTCCTCATATCCGTGAGATCATATCTGTTCCTTTTTATTGTTGCCTAGTATGCCATTTAAGGGATATGCCACAATTTTTTTTTTAAGATTTTATTTATTTGACAGACAGAGATCACAAGTGGGCAGAGAGGCAGGCAGAGAGAGAGGAGGAAGCAGGCTCCCCGCCAAGCAGAGAGCCCGATGCGGGACCCGATCCCAGGACCCTGAGATCATGACCTGAGCCGAAGGCAGAGGCTCAACCACTGAGCCACCCAGGCGCCCCAGATATGCCGCAATTTATCCATTTGCTAGGTGATGTTCATTTGGCTTCTTTTCAGGGTTGGCTATCATGAATAAAACTACTAAAAACTTGAGGCGCAGATCTCTGTGTGAATTGTCTGTCTGTGGTGAGAGTCGAGGCAAGCTCTGAGCTGTGTCTCGTCTGGCCACGTGGCTGTTGCCTCCGATAAGGCGAGCAACGGAGCCAAATGCCTGTTGTCTTGGTCTCCACGCTGGTCAGAGTACTGAGATTGAAGGCCTTACGGTGCATCCACCCCCTTGGGTCCGACTGCCCCTGCGGCCTGGAAAGCCACTCCAGCGTGATCCAGTTTTGAACCCACAGTTGGAGACCGCGGCCTACAGAAGTCTTTGCATGGGCTGTTCCCTTCAGGCCATGCGGCGTTGCTTGACAGCATTACCCGCCATTTACGTAAATCGGAAAACCGCAAGAAAGTGGTGTGCTTGGGCTGACGACGCAAGGGTATACCTGGCAAGAGATCTGCCGTGTATTCTCAGGCTGGGCATCTGCGGTCTGCCCTGCCCAGGACCGACCGCGAGTCCTTGCAGCACTCGGTTTGGAAGGTTGCAAAGTCCGATGCCCATTTGGTTTCAAGAGTCCTCGGTATATGGTCACTGAGGGGTTCTTCCAGCTTGCATTGGAGTAGTGGCCCTCAAAGAGTGGTCTCTGACCAATATGGTCAAGGTTACCCCCTGGGCACTTGTTAGAGACAAAGATCATGGGCTCCACTCCACGCCTACTGAACCGGGAACCCTGGAGGTGGGACCAAAGCATCTGAATTTTCTCCACCTCCCTGGGTGACTCGACCCACAAGTTTGAGAACCACTGTGTTTGATCCCACTTTCTGGGATCACAAGCCCTCTTCTCCATAAGGCAGCATTTCCATTGGTGACAACTAAATAGTAAATATTTTCTTTACAATGGGATAAGCCCACCTCTTGATTATCTCTGCAGCTGCCCGAGATCCACACCCCCTTTCCCGGACAATCCTTTGTTTCAAGATGCATTCTCTTCTTCTCCTGCTGAGTCCTTTTCTCCCAGCTGAGACCTCGTGGGCTTCTTCCCTCACTGTTTTCCAGACTCTTCTGGACATGCTTCAGTTAATCTGTATTCCTCCTGAATGCAGCATTCCTGAGATGATCTGTCTGGTGTTTTCTCCCCCACCCCCCTCCTCCTGGACAGCATTCACATAACCTGAGATTTGATAATCACTCTCTTTGATAGCCACCTTTTATTGACAGTTGTTAGACTCTTATTTTATAGATATTTAAAGCTCTCTATATATGTATATGTGTGTATATATATATATAGGCCTGGGCCCATATATATATATATATATATGAAATTATAATTTGTCGAACTATACTAAAATTACCAAGGACATTCGTAGTACTGTATATAAATCTTACAGCAACTCGGTAAGGCAGGTATTGTTCCCTTTTTATGCAAGAGGAAACTGAGGCTTGTAGGAGTTTAATTGCATTATCAAAGGTTGACTTTGACATGTACCATTCACCAGAATATTTGCAGTGATGGAAATATTCTACATTTGTACTGCATGGTAGCCTCTGTGACTATTAAGCACATGAAATGTGGTTAGTCTGACTCAGAGGCTATATTTTAAATTGTATTTAAGGTTGAATTTAAATAACCACATGTGGCTAGCAGCTGCCATATTGAGTAGCACAGTCCTAGACCATAGTCACAGGGCTGGGTCATGAAGCCATGCCCTCACAAATTTAGTGTTGTTTTGGTTTTTTCGTTTTACTGTGTCATCTAAAGAGAAGATAGATTACAGGAGTCAATGATTAGGGCTTATATTTTGCAGCATTACAGTGTTATACTTAATGATCTGTTGGAAGAATGCTGCTTCTGCATTAGGAGGGATTTTTTTTTTTCCCTTAACTTGATAGCCGGTCTAGTCCATGTTCCTCACTTATCTCTGCTCCAGCGCGGCAGTCAGCTGTGGTTGAATGTCTGCTCCAGACCCACATGGTGCCAGCTTACCGGGTATACCAGAAGTCCCAGTCTGTGTTTGCCTCTGAGGACTTATACTCTGGTTTAGGAGGCATGGCTGGTTCGGTGAATTGATTGAAACACTACACCACAATTCTGAATTGTATGCCACAGTCCCCAGAGCCTTACAGTTTTGGAATAGTGGAGATCAGGAGACTTGGAATAGTTAACGAAAGCTCTGTGTGGATTATCGATCGTGCAGACCTAAAAGAGAAGCTATAATTGTAAAAAGTAAAGATTAACGAAGAGGGACAAAGCCAGAAAGAAATGGGGGGTAAGCACCGGCTGTTGCCAGCGTGGGGAGACTCACCTGCCTCACACTGAGGGTACGTTCTGGGAAACGTGGAATATAAATTACTATTCTTGGATCTGAAACATTGTAAGATATTCCAGAGGTTTGGTGAACTGGGCTGGACCCGAGGATACTCCCTCAGCCTGAATAGGGTGGGACTAGTTCAGAAAAGTCTTGCCAAACAGAAAGGCTTTAGTTCATTGGAAATAGCCATGAACTTTTTTGTACTCAGCGTTTAGCAGACATTTCTTGAGCGGTGGTCTCATGGGCCTGTTCTTAGACACAGTGGCTCTTTCATGAGTTCCCATGGAAGGCTGGTCCCTGAGACCTCAGTATCTTAGCACCAGGAACTTCTAGTTGAGGACCTCAAAGACAGAGCTGTTTTTACTAGAAGAATACTCCTCCTCAGAACCATCAGCGTTTCCTCTCTCGGAACTCCAAAGCTCTTCCTTAGTGATTTTGCACAATTTTATGATTATGCTTATTTGGATAATAACTTTATCTCAGCTTCTTTTTCCTACTCCTTTTTTTTTCCTTTTTATCTTGTTGTGCATGACTGTTTTTAAATTGCTAGATGGATTCAAATGAGTACGAATAAATGAGGTGTATCATTATTACTAGCTGCTGGGCATACAGTGATGACCAAGACACATCCTGACTCCTGGGGAGAGAAAGGGATTAGTAAGCAAATAATTCTAATGCAAGGTTATGCTGTGCACACCAAATTATCACACATGGGCCCAGAAGAAGCGACAGAATTTCCTTAGATAACAAACAGGAGACTATGGGAACGGGGCAGGAGATGGGGATCGGTATGCGAAAAGTCAAAGAGAGCTAATACATGTTGAGTCGTGGCTGTGTACTAGATACTCAGTTAATTCATGGGAGCTTGAACAGTAGCACTCATACGTGCTCACTTCTGCAGACAGATGAAGAAACCGGAAGAAAAGGAGGAGGGGAGAGGATGAGACCAGAAAAGAAAGGAGGGGAAGAGTTGGTTTGTGCTCCAGGAAATACCCAGAGGTGAGATTGGAAAGAGAAATGCTGGGGCTGGTCTGTGAAGGGCTTACTATCGGGCCATGCCAAGGAATTTGGATGACATCAACAAAGCAATTTCTACCTATCCCCCTAATATAAATAGCATCATGTTAGACCCTTTCTTCTGAAACCTCCATTCAAAAATATAACACATTTACGGAGTGCCTACTCTACCGGCACTGTTTTAGGCGCTAGAGATCTAACAGTGGACACGGAACGTGTATGTAGGCTCTCTCTTTTCATGGAGCTCGCATTCCACTGGCGGACATGGCCAGAGAAAGACGATAAACAAATACAGAAAAGGCTAGAAGCAGCTGGAGGCTCTGGAGGAAACAAGCAGGGACAGGGGACAGGGAGGGACAAGGAGGTGCTACTTTGCTGAAGTGGTCATTGCTGGCATCTCAGGGAGTGACCTTGAACGGACACCTGAAGGACGAGTCGGGGAGTGGTCCAGTCCGCTCCATCTGTGGTGGAATGTGCCAGAGGAGACGGCGTGTGCAGAGGCCCTGCGTGCCGTGGGCTTGCATGTGAACAGCATAGTGAGGATTGTGCGGCTGCAAGCTGGGTGAGCAAAGGGGAGACACCATGGGTTTAGCCCGGAAGCCCACAAAGCAGCTGAGCCATATTCTGCTTTTTGCCTTTCCTCGGCCCCCCTGGATGAAGGAGGGGAGTGAGAGCCTGGGACCAGAGAGCAGTTAGGAGCCCCACAGGAGCACGGGGTGGTGAACAGAGGTGAGGGGTGGGGGAGAGGTGATGGCTTCAGGGGGGCTCTGGAGGAAAAATCGGGAGTATTGAGTGACTGGGGTGGGGGTGGGAAGAAAGAGGTGGCGGGTCTACAAGGAGGGGCTGCCCGTATGAGAGTCCCTGAGGTTCAACAGGTTGAGGCCATAGGGAAGAAGGGTGACCTGTCCAGTCTTGGGAGGTTGAATTGGATGTGCCTGTGGGCCACGCAGTGAAGTTGTCCGAGTAAATCCCTACAGGCCTAGCTCCGTGGGCTGATGCTCAGGGGACAGATGGCTACAGTAGAGTTGGGTATGTGGGGGGGCGTGCGTGGGTAGGCAGGAAATCCTGGGGGAGCACTGACTGGGTAACAACAGGAGGACCCACAGGACAGTGTTGAGGAAACTGTCGTCACCAAGATGGGTCCCCAAAGAGCCCCGTTCACAGGAACACTGGAGCACGGTGGGTCCCAGAGGGAGGGCTGGGGGAGAAGCCAGGTCAGCCAACTCTCTAGGGCATCAGCGAGCATTCCCCGTGCAAGGGCTCCTTCCTGGCCCTGGTGGGAGCGGCGTCTGCAGGGGCCTGGCCGTCAAGTCCCAACAGAGGGATGGCTTCTCACTTCCGTCCTCCTGGCCACTTCACGATTTGGCTGGCTTCCGACTTGGCCAAGAGAATTGGAGCAGTTTCCAAAATTCATATTCTCTAGCCCATTGAGATAACCTCCTTGAATGTCAGAAGGTGCGTTTTAAAGCTGTTCCTATTCGCCTTCCTGTAGAGTCCTACCCCTGTCCCCTCCATGCCATTCTCCAGGTGCTGTGAGACCTCCGGCTGGGTCCTCCGGAGGACACTGGGACCTGGGGGGGCTGGAGGCGGTGGGAGGAAAGGTTGAGGACATGGGGCAGAAGCGACACAGGGATTCTGGGGAGGACACTGGGGGCTGCACTGAGAAGGACTCCTCTACCTCAGATACATGAGGACAAGGTGGGAGTAGGTGGGCCTGTCCTTGGAGGTGGCCAGGAGCCCTGGGTGGTGGTGGAAGGAGGAGAAGATCTATTTAAGGCACTGATGGTCGGTGAGGCTGGCTATAGTCTTCTCAGAGAAGGAGAGCAGGAAATCACAGATAACTGGGGGGGGGGGGGAGGAACTCTCAGATACGTTGTCTTCTTGGCATTATTTATGTTTAGCTATTTCTTCATCGAATCCATTTTTATCAGGTTCCTGTATTTTCATCTTTGCCCTCATAGACCAATTTTTTTTCAAGGTGTACTTTAGTCTGTATTAGTTTAACAGTCAGTATTTTGAGGGGCTGTTCCCATTTGCTTAAAGAAGTAAGCTCAGATGTGTCCATGGTATCCATATATCATGACAGACATGCTTTTTAGAAGCATACAATGCTTCACTATTATCAAAGATCCTTCTGGAACATTCTCTAGAGTGCTTTTTGTTCTTTGCAGATTTCCCTGCATTTGGGAAGGAAATCTTTCTGTCTAGGAATGAAGGGGACAGTGCCTGAGTGGAGCACCATGGGCCCATGGGTGTGGCCACTTGCCTGGTCTAGATGGAAGGGATCTTAGAATCAGGGAAAGAGCAGGAGCCACCCACAGGCCAGCCAGCTGACTGAAGCTTCCTGATGAAAGGTTAAGCAGAAAGCTCCTCTTGCTGTGGCCTCCCAGGTTCACTGGGTTTCTAGATAAACTGATCTGGCTACTGTGTAACAAGGCAGGTTTCACCAGACACAGTTGGGTGCCCGGTGTTGTAGCCTTGCATGATTTCACATCATGGTGCCTGCAGAGGTCATCAATTTTAACAACCATTTACCGGACGCTGCTGGGCACTGGGTGTACTTACTATCTTACTGAATTCTCCTCTGACCCAGCATGGGATCAGAGTCCCCTGTTGTGAGAGGGATACCGATGCTCAGGGCCTTTAAGTGACTTGCCCCAAGGTGAAAGCATGTGGCAGAGCTGCCATTCCAACCAGGCTTCTGGTATGTTCTTCCCTCAGTAAGACTCTTCTGCAAGGGGGGATTACTGTATAAAATGAGAAATGATTTTATACAGCTTATTGCATCTGTTTTCTAGGACAAAGTTAATTCTCCAATGAAAATATCAGCTGCCTCCCACATAGCTGGGTATGTCTGCTTTAGGGAAAGAAGTGAATTTATTTTTCCCAGTAAAATTTCAGCACCAACCACGCCCACACCCTCAGCTCCACTCTGCCACCTCGGTGTTCCCATTTTAAGCATGAATGACCCAGTCTGCATGGACATCGGTCCGAGATGTCAAATGGTCCAGCTTGGTCCTCTTGCAGGTGCCATTTGGGCGGGCCCTCCTGACTCAGGGGTAGCTCTTTCTCCACAGGTCAAATGTCCAGGGGACTCCTGCCTGTACTCAGACGGCTGCACCCCTGTGTACTCTGGGATGGGACATCTTGCTTAGTGTTTGGGAAATGACATCTTTAAGGAGCACTCTGCTGCATCCCGGCTAGGGTTGGGCTGACACTGGTGGCAGTGCCTTTATTGAAGGGACACAAGAGAAGGTCGGGAGAGCCCAGATCACCCTGCTTCTCCTGTGGCCCATGTGCAAAGGCATCATGCTCTGCAGCTGTTCCGGGCCCCAGGGCCACGCCTTCTGAGGCTCGAGGCTCACGCTTGGAGTCCTCCCCGCCGCCACCCCCCACCCCTCCGGCCGGGGGCTTCCTGTTAATTTCAGTTGTCGATCTGCCTCTATCTTCCACCGTGCCTTGCACCATTTGAAGGTATTTTATTTCTCTGTGTGTGTGTTCTGATTCTTAGAAACTTAGGAGAACTTTGTTGACTATGACCTGGGTCAAAGAAAAAACCCTACAGTTACAGAATATGTAGTAAATGATATTGAGAATCCTGCACGTGAAATGCAATCACTGTCTTTCTTTGTGTACACACAAACAGGCTTGCTCTCTCTCTCAGATCAATTAATTCCACCAGAGTTTTAATAAAAACAGTCTGCTCTCGCCCTGCCTCTCCCCAGGTCCCAGTCTTGGTTCTCAAAGCAACAGTTGTTATTTTTCTGCTTTTTAGGTCTGTTTTTAGGCTTTTCTAAATAATATCCTTACAATGCCATTCCTTTTTTTTTCTTTTTTTGACAATTATAAGCAATTTATTGAAAAATTTTTGAGGTATAATTGGCATATAATGTCAAACAATTAGTTTCAGATAATCAACATGAAGATTTTATATTGGTATATATCTCAAAATAATTACCACAGTATGTCTAATGACCGTCTGTCACCAGACTTAGTTACAAGTTTTTTTTTAAATGCCTTTTTTTTTTTTTTAAGATTTATTTATTTATTCGACAGAGAGAGATCACAAGCAGGCAGAGAGGCAGGCAGAGAGGAGGAAGCAGGCTCCCCGCGGAGCAGAGAGTCCGATGCGGGGCTTGATCCCAGGACCCTGAGATCATGACCTGAGCCGAAGGCAGAGGCTTTTAACCCACTGAGCCACCCAGGCGCCCCCTAAATGCCATTTCTTGACTTAGCTATCCGAGATACTATTTTTTCCTCCCACCCTGACCCACATATACACCCGTCCCCCCTCCATCCACTCTACTGATGCCATCATTTGGGGTTCAGTCACTGACTGTGTAAGCATTGTTCATACAACAGGTAAGGAGAATGCCCCATTTGCAGTTCCTTCCTGGTCTAACTTTATTTTGCTGTTACTCTTAGCATGTTTTTTCTATTTGATCTTTTAAACTCTCCAACATTTCTAGAAAACTTCCTTCGATAAAGGGCAGACATGTTAGGCTGACCCTTCAGTCTCTCTCCTTTTTACCTCTCCCTTGGAGCCATCCCTGTTGCCTGCTGTTCCAGTCTACTCTCCTTATCTCCCGGGTCTCCTGTCCCCATACAGCATCCGCACGGTCACCCACTCCTCCTCGCCTGTGGTAGAACCTCTGTTACTGGATCCATGCTGAAAACGGGGTCAGGAGGAATTTAGCAACTGAATGGGGGAACTCCCATTTCTCCTTGGTAACTTAAGATTTTCTTTTTTAAAAGATTTTATTTATTTATTTGACAGAGAGTGGGAGAAAGAGCGTGAGAGCACAAGCAGGGGGAGAGGGAGAGGGAGAAGCAGATTCCCCAGTGAGCAGGGAGCCCGATGCAGGGCTCAATCCCAGGACCCTGGGATCGTGACCTGAGCCGAGGGCAGACGCTTAACCAACTGAGCCACCCAGGCGCCCCAATGGTAGCTTAAGATTTTCTGATGTTAATTTGAGTTCTTCGTTTGTTTTCATTCTGTTAGTAGACTCTTTCTTGGTGAACTCTTCATCATTGAGAGAGCACATTCCCTAGCTTTGAGAGTGTACAAAGGAAGCCCGTGTTTTGAGAACTTGCATGCAGAAACCATCTTGACCCACCCTTCCAGCTGATTGCCAGTTTGGCTCGGGTTAGAGCTCTGGGTTGGGAATAATTTCCCCTTAACGTTTTGAAGCATGGCCCGCCCTGTCTGCTTGCTTGTGTCCAGTGTTGCTTTTGAGCAGACGAATGACTTTCCAAAGCCTCATCTCTTATAGATGATCTAGAGTTGGTCTGGCTATTGATTTATGATTTCTGGTGTTTAGGTAAGCAGGGAACGGATCATGCTGCTGTCTTACTATTGCTCATGCTTTAGGTCTTCAGTGCGAGCTTAAAGCAGTTTTGTTGTTGTTTTGTTGGCTTTCGTGCCTTAAGGACCCAGTATTTGCTTGCAGCATAAAAGCTGTGTGTGACTTTCGTAGTCTGTTCTCTGGGTGGGTGGAGTTGAACACAGGGCTTCTGTGTGCATCCCAGGGGTGTTCACTCAGGAAACAGCATGAGTGGGGCTCCCCAGAGTTGTTGAGGGAGGCTTTCCTGGCTGGATGCTGTAGGCTTTGCTGAGTCAAACCTGGCATGTGGCCTGGCTTTGCATGAGCACAGGGGATTCTAGAAGGGGTTGCGCTGAAAGCAATCAAAAGGCAGAGAGAATTCGTGCCTTGACCTTGTCAGCACAACACTCAAAACAAATACTTTAACTTGTCACGGACAGGATGCGCTGAGTCGAGAGAGCGCCAGAGCTATCTGGGTTTTCGATTTGGGTTGGAGCTTAATGCTACGGAGGTGCCGATTTCTGCTTGCCAGCTTCCCAGAGGCCGCCCTGGCACTTTTTGCTTGTGTTTCGCTGGGCTGTGTAGCACTGAAAGCGGCGTGCATTCAGAGCAACAGATTTCAGCCAAAGAATGAGTGGAACAAATCTGTCGGAATCATCCAGGACCCCGAGTTCCCTGGTTCTTTGGAAGTACTAACCCGTGCTCGGTATTTAAAAGAAGCTGCTTCTGTCTGTGATCATGCTGAGCTAGCTCTGACCTAGGAAACCACGTCATTTGTTTTGTTAGCTGCTAAATAAAGCCTTTCCAAAGAAGGCACCTGTGTGATGAAAGGTAGAGGATCTCTGCTCTAATTTAATCACCTGGTCGTCCAGATGAAGAAACTGAGTCCCAAGGCTCCCCAGTGAGCTGGTGTGGCAGCATGACCTGTATCAGAGCCTCCTGACTCCTTTGTCTCAAAACCGCATGCCCCTGACTGCTGAAAGGTGAGCATCATGAAACCAGGAAGCCAAAATAAAATGCTCCCAACTGCCGGAATCACCGATGATAGTTTGCAGGTGGAGATTACTCTGTTGATCCAACCACGTCTTTGGGGGTTTTGAGAATTGACCACCCTCCCCACGATCTGCCAGGACCCTCAAAAGCTCCCAGCAGTGTGCCTCGGGCACTGGCTTCAGACTTCACACTCCTTTCCTCCCCACCATCAAGTGAACCAGAGTTAGTGAAAAGTCACTCTTGGCCAAAGGAGACTTTCTTTCGCTCTCTGTGTAATGGCTCGCCTTTGACTACCTCTCCTTGAAACAAGATGCCCGACGTCCAGCTCATGCGGTACAACCTTCTTTCAAAATAACAAGGCTAAGTCCATCCTGGAAAATCTTTTGTAAGAATTCTTGTCACTTAAAAACTCATTTGCCATTCAAAGGAGAAACATTTTTATGTGCCTGAACTACAAATGGATACTTGAACATTAACAATAATGTTAGAACAAAATGTTAAGAACAATAACAATACCTGCAAATAGACAAGAGTCGCTTTCATAGTTACCAACATCATAGTTATCAAACACAACTTAAGGGCTTTGTTGTTGCTAATAAAATCTCTAAAAGAACTGCTGACCTTTTCTCCTCAAGCTCTTCTGTTCACAGAAAGCAGGCATGCACTCAATGTCTTAAAAAACTGAAGGTTTTTTGGGAAATAAAAGCAAAATGTAGAAGTGAAAACCAATGTCGTTTAGAACAGCATGAGGGGAGGGGCGCCTGGGTGGTTCAGTGGGTTAAGCCTCTGCCTTCGGCTCAGGTCATGATCCCAGGGTCCTGGGATCGAGTCCCTCATGGGGCTCCCTGCTCAGTGGGGAGCCTGCTTCTCCTTCTGCCTGCCCCCCCACTCCCACTCATGCATGGGCTCGCTCTCTGACAAATAATATCTTTTTTAAAAATCTCATTAAAGGGGCGCCTGGGTGGCTCAGTGGCTTAAAGCCTCTGCTTTCGGCTCGGGTCATGATCTCAGGGTCCTGGGATCGAGCCCCACATAGGGCTCTCTGCTCAGCAGGGAGCCTGCTTCCCTTCCTCTCTCTCTGCCTGCCTCTCTGCCTACTTGTGATCTGTCAAATAAATAAATAAAATATTTAAAAAAAAATCTCATTAAAGATAAAAAGAACAGCATGATTTAGGGAGTGTGGGATTCTACCACGAGTCAGGAAGTGATCATTCGGGGTGCCCGGGTGGCTCAGTGGGTTAAGCCTCTACCTTCGGCTCAGGTCATGATCTCAGGATCCTGGGATCAAGTCCCGCATTGGGCTCTCTGCTGGGCGGGGAGCCTGCTTCCTCCTCTCTCTCTCTCTCTGCCTGCTTCTCTGCCTACTTGTGATCTTTCTCTGTCAAATAAATAAATAAGATCTTAAAAAAAAAAGTGATCATTCATCTGAGGCTCTGTTGCTCCTACATGCATAAAATCCAAATCTATCTTTGTGTGCGGAAGGAGGGATGTTATAAGAAACTGTTTCTGCAGTTGAGTTCTTGTACCTTGAATGGGTATATCCTGGGGTTCTGACTGTAGGATGGAAACCCTATTTCATCTACAAATTCATCTTTTTAGGAATGCATATTTTCTTGGACTGCCTTTTGAATTTAACTTCCAAATACACTCACAGTAAATTCAAAACAACTTCACTGGATGTATGTAACATCAAAAAGTTTTAGTGGGAGATTTTCAACAGTTTATTACTGTAGTTTATGAGAAAATGTTGTAAATTTTTAACTTTCTTAAAAATGATATCTTAATAGTAAATTAATTTATAATTAAGTTATATCTTATAAGATATATATAATGATATCTTAATTATAATCAAGTTATAATTAGTTATAATTAAGTTATATATTATAGTTATAATTAAGTTATATCTTATAAGATATATATATGATATATAATGATATCTTAATAGTTAAGATATCATTTTCAAGAAAGTTGAAAATTAGTTAAAGATCTTTAACAACGAAGTTCCGTCTTCAGCTCAAGTTTTGTTTATTAGGATAGATATTAAAATATAAACCAATGGAAATGGAAAATATGATTCAAAACTTGCTTTTTTGAAATTCCCTAGTATTAGTGAACACTAGCTTTCCTGTATCAAAATGGATATTGATCGTTTCCATTAAAATTTTTCACTTTAAATAATATCACGATATAGCTGAAAAGCTGACATGGTTGTATAATTTTTTAAGATTTATTTATTTTAGGGAGAGAGTAAGCACAAGTGGGGGGAGGGGTAGAGGGAGAAAATCTCAAGCAGACTCTGTGCTGAACACAGAACCCGATGTGGGGCTTGATCCCAGGATCCTGAGATCATGACCTGGGCTAAAATCAAGAATCAGACGTTTAACTGAGCCACCCAGATGCCCCCACATTTATATATTAATGTCATATGTGATTAAGACACTGGATTCTGTATATGTGCCAGCTCTCAGCTCTGTTGCTGCCCATGAATCTCTGCTGTGTCGGGGTTTACCTGGTGCAGGCAGGTGCGTGTCTTATGAACCCGTGGTTGACACGTACCTGTGGCATTGGGGAGCATGGCTGTTAGCAGAAGAACCATTCTTGGGCTATAGTCCCTGGAATGTCAGTGCTGATCTCTGGCTTCTAGTTGGAACTCCTAGCTGCCTGGTAAGAAGCCCGGACCTATATCGGGCATTGGTATGGCTTTCATTGTAAGTATGTCTGTCTGGGCTCGAGGGAGGCACATCTGCTACCATCCCCACTGTTCTGGAGGTGAGGATGTTGGCCAGGACACCGTTCTCTTTGTCCTCTTTGATCTGACCAGCCACACCGTTGCAATAGGCCTTGGTACAGTGGCGTGTTAGGATTGCCGTACTGACTTCCAATGAGTTGTGAGAAGCCTGGTTGGTCTTCCCTTAAAGAAATAACAATTGATCTAAGCAGAGATCCAGGGGCCATCCATATTCTTGGCTGCTCCCCCAAAAGGTCTTCAAAAACTGTCCAGAAATTTTGATGCTTCCCATACCATTTTTTTTTTAGTTGTTATCATTAGGAGAGTGTGCTCTTGGGAATTTGTGATTAATGATTACATTAATTACATGCCTGATTACTTAATTATGATAATTGGCTTATTAAGCAAATATTGAATGAGCAACAATGCAAGAAAAATGCTGAGTACCTGCTGTCAGCCAGGTAATGAGCTCGTGCTGGAGTGTCACCAGCGAGCGGGAGAGGTGGCCCCTTATGTGACCTATGGGTTGGGGTCAGGAAGGGCAGACGGTAAAAGAATGAACAAGCAAGTAAATACATGAGTAGAAATCAAGATGAGTACTACAAACGGAAAAGGCTACCCTGGAAGAGCCAGGAGTGGACTAGCTTGACTGCGGGCTGCCAAGGAGACGACTGACTTTTCAGCACCATTTTGACTGAATGTGAGCGCGGTCCACGGGGTGATGTCTTGATTCATTCTTGTGCCTTTGCCAGGCTTCTGAAAACAAACACCTTTTGCTAAAGAACTTATGTCCTCCTGGATCAGAATAGCCAGGTCCTCTGGGGCATGGCCGATTGGAAGTTCTGAGGTCGCCGACCACACGGTTGGGGGTTGTTTTGTGAAGATGGTTATTGACTCACAGAGGGCATCTCTGCCCTTGCAGGCAGTTTCCCCTCCCACTCAGGGCTCCTCCGACTGAAATGTGAGCTCATGGTTGACACGTAGACCGTGCTCTGCTCCGGGTCACGGGCTTGCCGACTCTGTGGTTGGACGACGGTGTTTCCTGTTACTTCTCATGTTTAACATCAAGTGTTACAAACACAGACCCTGAGTTGTTCACTGGGGGGAGCTTAATAAGAGACTGTCATCTTATCACATATTGTTTTATTCTTTTCCCCTGCATTGTTTTTTTTTTTTTCAGGGGGACCGGCTGTCTTGTTTGGAGAGTTACTATGGCCCTGGGAGTCTCAGGTGGAATGATCAGGAGAGACATATGTTTTCCATTAGAGCTTGGGGAGGGCTGTGCTAAGGGTTTGTCTCTCTCGTTTAATTAGAGAAAGTTGTTAGGGTTGTTTCTCCCACTGTGTACTGCCCACGTGTGCACACCAAGGGGCCAGGGAATGGGCAGGTCTGCAAAGGGAGCACCTTCTAGGTCACCCGTGTGAGTTTTTAAACGGTAGTGTGTTAGAGGAGATGGCTCCTTTAACCCCACCCATCACTGTTCCTCTTGTTCTTCCTATTTTATAGCTCTCTTTTGGTAAAGAGTGAAAAGCATTAAAAACAAAGAGACATACCCAGAAGCTCACTTTTAACTGGTTGGGATGGTTCAGTTCATTATTGCTGTTCAGTTCATTATGGTGGCATTTGGGCTCTCAAAGTGGGCTTGGCATGGTCGTCTGTGATGTCCACTTACTTTACTCACCTGCTGTGTTGTACTGATTGATTCTTTCCACGTTAAGAAGCTATGGAAAGGGGGCGCCTGGGTGGCTCAGTGGGTTAAGCCACTGCCTTCAGCTCAGGTCATGATCTCAGGGTCCTGGGATCGAGTCCCACATCGGGCTCTCTGCTCACCAGGGAGCCTGCTTCCCTCTCTCTCTGCCTGTCTTTCTGCCTACTTGTGATCTCTGTCTGTCAAATAAATAAATAAATAAAATCTTTAAAAAAAAAAAAAAGAAGCTATGGAAAGGTTTGCTGTGTTAGTTGTCTTCTCTTATGGGAGTAAAAAGGGGGTGCCCTAATGATGATGTATTAAGTTCTTACAATAGGCTAGAAGGGTCTGATCAAGATTCATTTGCCCCAAAAGGGATTGGTTGGAACTAGGGAGGCAGAGCCCCGGCAGGGCTTCCTGTGAGGACGGGGAGGAGAGGGTACAAGATATGGGCTGGAAAACCAGGCTAACTTACAGAACAGAACCAGGTGGGGGGTCACATGGAGGCAAGGGGTTGAAGTCCCACTATTTGCGCCCTTGAGTTTTTGGAGTAAAGGAGATGGAGAAATAAAAGGACCGATTGCACCTGCAGTAATGTCATTAGTCTTAGAACTGCAGAGGGCCTGGGTTCCTTCTGGGACTGTGGACAGGCTCAGGTACATTGGGGTGGGCTCTCGAATGGAATGTGGACATGAGCTGATGAGTGGTTGACCACAACTGAATGAACATTTTTTTTAAAAAGGTTATGTATGTATGTATGTAATCTCTATACCCAACATGGGGTTCAAGCTCATGACCCCAAGATCGAGTTCTATATTCTTCCATCTGAGCCAGCCAGACACCCCTGGATGGGAATTTAAAAAGCAGGAGCTGAAATGATGATTGTTCTTTCATCTCTTCTCTCTCAAACCTTCTGGTGCTTTCGATCAGTTGATTAACGTGAGATGCCAAGGGACTTTACCAATGACATGTAAATAGAATTTGTGAACAGGAGTCAGTAAGACCCAGTTCCTTCACTTATAGGCTGCATGGTTTTACACACATTACTCCAGCCTCCTCTACTTACGAATATATAGCCGTGTGTCTTACTTCATTGGGTTGTTGAGGAACATAAAACGATATGCAGAGGTGAAAATATCCAGCACGTGATAGTTTCCCGTTATGTATCAGTTCATTTCTTAGGTGCGCCCAGAAAGGTTCACTGAATTCGTTAGTGTGTGTCCCACTCACTTAAGAGCTATTCTTCTTAGAAGCGTCTTCGGCACCTACCTGCCCTATACCCGTACCCAGTATATGCATTTATTTATCTAAGGAGGAGGAAGCCCCAGCCTTCAGTGTGAGATTTGGATCAGTATGTGGACAGCCTCTATGTTTGGAGTTTGTGGATTCAGAGAGTGTTTGAATGGGAAACAGCTCGAGAGAGCTTCCCTTCTTCCCTCTTAACTCTCTGGTGCTACATTGCAGTGCACGACTTTGGTCGGATCTCTCTTCTTCTAGCTCCTTCCTGTGGCTGAATCTGGTAGTTAGTATGTAGCTTGCTGGTAACCCAGCTGGAGTGGGCGGCATAGACCGACTCACCCACCCTGCTTGAGAGCCCTTTCGACTCAGAGGCACCCGCCGCCTGGGGTAGGTGCAAGGCAAGATGCACTGGCAGGTATTACACTAGGTGGAGCTAAAGAACCCATCGCACATCCCCTCCTTTCCCTGCCCCAGCCCCCCACCCCAGGGATGCTCCTTGTTTGATTTGCTCATGGCTTTTTTCATAATCCCAAAGCCAGAGGAGAACAGGCCTGATTTCACTTTGCCTTGACCTCACATGAATTTGGTTCTTCTCCAGCCATGCCTTTGGCTTCTCCCATTCCCGGGCTCAAGAACACAAACTCCCTGCTGCTCCACGCCACTGCCCTCTTGTTTCATCACCAGGCCTTGCTGACCTGGGCACATTCCTTGAATTCATGGGGTTATCACCGCCCTTTTCTACTAGAGGCAGCCTAGCTCCCTCCTCCACTGCCTGGGCTCCTCTGATGGCCGTGAACCAACGTTTCCCTGCCTGTGGGTGCCTTCCAAAATGTCTCATCTCCCCGTAGAAAGTCTCTCATGTCTCTTTTTTTTCCCTTCATTCTTCTCTCTGGCTTCTGATTCACTTTTTTTGGCCATCACAACTAAAGAAATACTTCTCTAGGAGAAAAGGCTTCTGAGTTTTATTTAGTCTTTGATTTGTAATTAATAGAGTCATTGCTTCACTTCATGATTACACTCTTTCTTTCCAAATTATTTAAAACTATATATATTATTGACTTTGAAGAAACGTATCTCCCTCTCCCCAGCATACACACATATTTAAACTGATCTGAAGTTGGGATGTATTTTCATCTGACAATTCTGGGAACCGTGATTATTTCCCAGCTTTTTCTTTTTCCCTTAATGGTGCATAATTTAAGGTCCTAAAGCATCTTCAGACACTGTTTTTCCACGATCTGTATAAAAGGCCGGGAAAAATGAAAGCCAA
Organism: Mellivora capensis; assembly: GCA_004024625.1. Classification (NCBI taxonomy): domain Eukaryota; kingdom Metazoa; phylum Chordata; class Mammalia; order Carnivora; family Mustelidae; genus Mellivora; species Mellivora capensis. The sequence continues at coordinate 61,363 of PISX010007284.1, read as the reverse complement.
GTTTCGTTGAGATTCAGAATTTTTGTAATATTAGGGAAGACGGTTACCAGCATGCCTGACTCTGGAGAAGATGACAGAATTATCTTCCAGCAAGATGGAATGATCTGGACTTTGAATAATGTTGGATAAATCATTATGCCTCATGAGGCCCTTCTTGGATGATTGGAGCTACAATAATATTACATAAAGCCAACATACATAAAGGACTCTCTAGGCAAAGTCTATGGTTACATATATTTCAGTAAAGGAAAACAGGACCAGCCTTTTGGATCTCTAGCTCGAAAGAGTTATGAAGCAAATATTACTAAAGATTAGTTCCCACCTTGTAACTAGGGAGAGTTCCAGTGCTTTTGTCCCTAGATGTCCTTTCCTTGAAGACAAAACATTTGTATTTTTGCTGTCAACGTCATTCGCTTCATAAGACAGAGTGGGTTATGCTGTACCCGGAAGTGAGGGTTAAAGTTTCACATGAGGGACGTACTGAATATTATCCTTTTTGTTCATAACCAGAGACATAATTTTTAGAGGTTTATTTGTTTTAGAGAAGAGGGGGCAAAGGGCAAGGGAGAGAGAATCTCCAGCGAACTCCCCACTGAGCCCAGAGCCCAATGAGGGGCTCAGTCTCACGACCCCAGATCAGACCTGAGCTGAAACCGCGAGTCGGACTCTTAACCAGTCACACCACCCTGGTGCCCCTAATACCAGGGAAGATTTTTGTTTGTTTTGTGAGTTTTCCTTTTATTTGCTTTATGACCAATTTAGCTCGTTGAGCCTTTTAATTTGGCCTTGAACACTCATCATGAAGAAATGGAAAATTCAGTTAGTTTTTCCTTGTTGAACACAACTAGTAAAACAAATTTTTTTTTTTTTTTTTTTTTAGAGATTTGTAGTTAGCCATGACTAGTGCCCACAGAAAGTAGCTCTGGCACCTTTGCCTCCTTTCCCATCACGCTGTCCACAGAGCCTGGGGCCTGTCCTGCCCTCTACCAGCATGACCGCTGTGCTGGGATTTCCTCCACTGCCGGGGCTGAGTGGGGTCCTGCGTGGGTGGGGGGTGCTTGCAGGCCATAAAGGGACGAGGGAAAATGGTGTTCCGGAACGATCTGTGCACAGAAAGCTAAAATGATGGGCTACCTGAGAGTCTTTGAGAGCACGACTGTCACCTAGCAAAGAGCAGCAAGTGCGCACTAACTGGACGGTAGTCAGAGCCCATCATTTGATAGGAAATATTCTATTTAAAAATCGCAAACATAATTTAGAGATCCCCACAGCCTCTTCTGCCTTTTTTTTTTTTCTTTTTTAACCAGTAGACGCTTACAGTCTTCTAGGCTTTCCCCGGATCTCTAGCTGTTGTCCTTACACTCCCCTTGATCTCCAAACATATGGACTGACTCTTACTTCTTAGCTGACCCAGATAGCCAAGTAGAGACCAGTCCTACAAGTAGAACTAGTAAACAACCCCAAGGCCAAGTGGGCTGTGGCAATAGGTTATTTGATAACCAGGTGAAAATTTAAAATAATGTTGCCAAATCAGAGAATAAAAGGCAGAAAGTGAAGGAAAAATTAGGAAACAGTAAGAAAAAATGCACACATCAAGAAAACAGCAAGGAAAAATAATGTAGGCAACCAAAAATGAATCAGAAGTGATGCTATGTGAGCCTGGCTGGCAATCCTGCATGGGTGTTGATGGTCACAAGCTGAACGTGAGTCACGGGGCAGTGTGGGCTTTCTGTAAAGCCGTCATCACATTGAGGTGTAGGAATCGGATACAGTTTGCTAAAGGAAAAGTGCCCTGTGTGATTTGAAACTTTACCTTTCCAAAACAGCTAAACCATATAATATGTCTTTATGAAACAAATGGGGTATGGGGCACCTGGGTAGCTTAATTGGTTAAGCGTCTGCCTTCGGCCCAGGTCATGGTCCTGGGGTCCTGAGCCCGCATCGGGTCCCTACGTCTCCCTCTCCCCTTGCCTGCCACTTCCCTTGCTGGTGCCCTCTCTCTGTCAAATGAATAAATAAAATCTTTAGAAAAACCAAGTGGGCGGGGCACCTGGGTGGCTCAGTGGATTAAGCCTCTGCCTTCAGCTCAGGTCATGATCTCAGGGTCCTGGGATCGAGCCCCACATCAGGCTCTCTGCTCGGCGGGGAGCCTGATACCCCCTCTCTCTCTGCCTACCTCTCTGCCTACTTGTGATCTCTTTCTCTGTCCAATAAATAAATAAAATCTTAAAAAAAAAAAGAAAAACCAAATGGGGTTATCATCATATAAATACAATTTTGTATACTTATATTTATATATAAATTTATGTTTAATATTTATAATTTATGACATATATATACACATACATCTGTGTGTATATACATGGAGTTGTCCCTTGCAGTGTTTACTTGTCGAATGCAGTGCTTACTTATCATGATAAGTCTATGCATATTGTAGTTGTCATATGTAATGTTTGCTTGCCTTGGTTTCCAAAATCCAATATCCCTTATCAGATAGAAATTATATCCCATGTCAGCTAAAGGAAATACCTGTATCAGGCATGAATTTTAATTTTAATAAGATTAGGGTTTTTTTCCTGTGTATTAGATATAAAAAAGCCCATCCGTCTATAGAAAGATGTTTCTGATAGCCAGAGATTTAGAGATCAGTGGTGATTTCTCCATTCTGGGATCCACGGATGTCCTCACAGGTCCTTAGGCTAATTTGGATAAAGGCAAGTGTTGGTAGCCTTTGTTATTGAATTAAAATTATTTTAAGGAGAAAAAAGCCTATATTGGTCAGCTTTGGGGAGCCCCCCCCCCAAGATATGGTGAGGTAGAGATGGTTAAATGGGTGAGTGACCCATATGGTCACACAGAGCCTGGTGTCAGAAGGCCCCACACGTGGGGATTGCTGCCTTGCAATTCTGTATTCTTTGGCCTTTGAATGTGTATTTTGTAAGTGAAGTCCAAACGGAGAGTGGAACGAGCGTTGGGGGTGTGGAGCTTCAGCTCGTGGTGAGGGGTTCTCAGCATCCTCTGCTGCCACTTGTCGGGCATCCTGTCCAGCCTCTCCCCCTTCCCCACCTGGCTGCTCTGCAGAACTGCCCAGGATCCTCTGCCCAGGGAAGTGGACAGGTTGTATCAGTAGGGGGAGGCTTGTGTTCCACTGGGACCATCTGCCCCTCATGGGGAGGCCTGAGCACAAGTGTGAGGAGGGTCCTCATCAGGCATGCACTCCACAGCCTCAGGATAAGGTGGTCATTGCCCTTGCCCCAGCTGGGAATGCCACAGTCCGGACGTTCAGGGGTGACCGGTCATGGGCACTGCGCCCACCCTAGATCCAGGTCCCAAATATGCCCTGGAGTGGAGGTTGAAATATCTTGGGGTCCCATTTGTTATGGGTTGGGTTTACGGACCGGGGGTAAGGGGGCGTTGACTTCTCCATGCCCAGCCTTTTCACCTTGCACTGGACCTGGAAAATGATATACCCCTTGAGTAAGGGTGATGTATATCCTCAGACCTCCCTCTTCAAAGTCTGGACTCTGTCACTCTGCTTCTCATGATTTCTTGGGCATCCTGCATTTTGACCACAACCCGTCTCTTAATTCTTGTCCCAGAGCACTCAGGAATCCTCTGATTGCCCCCGATCTTTACCTTAAAACTCCACCACGGAAGATGTGGTGACCACGTGTGAATTCTGGGAATGGGCAGAGCAGCAGGGTCACCCTGGGGCTCGGACCAAGCTGTGCCCCGTGATACTCTTTGGCAGGTTCTCGTGGTCTTTAGTCCTGCAAGAGAACCGTTTCATACCTCAAAGTAATTCTCCGCATCAATCAAGCAGATCGACACTTACCAACACTTAGATTTTAGGAATGCGTCAGGTTTCAGCAACGTGTTTAAGAAAATCTATAATTATGCCTTTGTGGAAAAGATAGAGCAATGTGGACGAGAATGTAGGAGCTGACTGCTCTATCTTATTCGTAAAGCGCTGATTGATAAATCTAGGTCCCTTGGGGAGCAGTCACTAACAGGGAGTGACAGGGCACCAGCACTCATTGGTAACTTGAATCAGTAGTGGATACGGACCAGTGCCCAGCAGGTGGCAAACGTGTGTGAGCTCTCAAGCTGGACAAGAGAACAAATGGCATGGATGATGCCATTAAGGTCCGTAGTTTTGAATGATGGGCTGTGTCAAACAAGAACAATCTAATAGGACATGCTTAGAGTCAAAAGTTGCATCTGAAAAACAGAATCCATGGAGGTTTTAACTGCCTGTAAATCCCAAATAAGCTGGCATGCTGATGGACCTGCTCAAAACAACAACAACAACAAAAAACAAAAAAGAGGCTGTTCTCAAAGAATTGAAAACTTGTGGCCACAATAGCAATTTAATCACAATTGCCAGAAATAGGAAGCAACCAAGATGTCCTTCAGTAGGTGAATGAATCAACAGTGGTCCATCAAACAACAGAATATCATTCAGTAAGAAAAAGAAATGAATTGGGGCGCCTGGGTGGCTCCCAGTGGGTTAAGTATCTGCCTTTGGCTCAGGTCATGATCCAGGGGTTCTGGGCACGAGCCCCATGTTGGACTCCCTGCTCAGTGTGAAGTCTGCTTCTCCCTCTCCCTTTGCCCCTCCCCCCTGCTTGTGCTTGCTCTCTCTCTCTTTCTCTCAAATAAATACATAAAATCTTTAAAAAAAAAATTTGAACCACAGGACTCAGGATCCTGCTGAAATAAGCTCCCACCAGCCAAGACGGCACACTTGAGGGTCAGTACGGATCACACGGCCGTGCACTGAAGTCCGTCAAATATGCTCATAAAACGACTAAAGAAAGGAATGAAGAAAACCAACTTAGTTACCTTTAAAGGATACTAAGGTACTGCCTCATTATCTTGACGACTGGCAAATAGAATCGAGTATTAATTCCACCCCTCTCGTGAAGTCCCTCTCTCAAGGTACCAAACATCAACAGGGGAAGTTCCTCTTTATAGATCGTTAAAGATCTCCCCTCTGTTTAGCTCTGATCCAGCTAATACCTGAAGCAAGAATGAAGAGCGCTCACGCTTGTGTATCTCCTGAGGAACAGAGAGTCAGGTGGTCCTCAGGGGCTGCTGATGTCACAGAACCAGAGACACCAGACACCTAGACAGTGTGTGTCACCTGACAGAAACGCACGCCACCACCTATCATGTACTTGGAACTTTGAACCTAATCTGGCCAAGTCTCTAGATCAACCTACTGGTTTTTATAGTCTGCTCAAGGCACGGAGGAAAATGTTAAACTAAAGCACAGGATTCCATGACTGATTCTCAACCTCCGGAAAATTTTACTGGACAAATGAATCTGTTTCTTCCACAAAGAACTTCAAACAAGAGAGAGAGCGAGCGAGCAGGAGTCCTATAAATTACAGGAAGCTCAAAACTCAACAGCATCAATTTCAGTGTATGACTTCTTCCCATCTTGTTTTGGTCCAACATGCTGTTGGGATATCTGATGGCATTAAGGAATTAAAACAATTTTTTAAGGGGAGATAGTGTTTTTATTGCTAGGCTAAAAAGTCCTTATAGGGAAGATATGTGGCCATATTTGTGAATTTTAATTGCCAATAAATAAAGGTTTTATTTACTTGACAGAGATAGATCACAAGTAGGCAGAGAGGCAGGCAGAGAGAGAGAGGGGAAAACAGGCCCCCCACTGAGCAAGAGCCCAATGCGGGACTTGATTCCGGGACCCTGAAATCATGACCTGATATGAAGGCAGAAGCCTAACCCACTGAGCCACCCAGGCACCCCTAAATATTGCAATATTACAGTAATTATATGATATTTGCGATTTGCTTCAAGTAACCTTGGGCGCTGGGGATGGCAGGGAGTACTCCATGGGCATGTAGAATGGGGGTCATGGATGCAAAATTGTTGCAGCTTTTTTAATTATACTTTGGTCGCTCTTGACATGCTTGAAATTTACCAAAGTAACACTTTCAAGAGATAACTGCAACAAACCAAGCTTTCCCAAATATTGGGCAATTCCTGGAAAATGAATAAATAAAACTCGTGTGTTTCTAAGATTTTAATTTCAAATCACAGGTCTGTATAGCCACATACTTTAAATTGGAACCATGAGATGAACCATCTTAAACAGTATAAATAATTAAAATACCAAATATGCATAGGTTTTTCTAGGTACGAATGATTACTACTAGGAATTTATTTCGCAAACATTTCTGTACTTCATTCTTGGAGTCGAGAATGTTAACCTACCAGGGTGATAATCATGGAATCCCATACAGTTTCAGCATTCCTTCCCCAGAATTTGTTGGGATCGCCTTTGCACTTGACCGAGGATGGATGTGTGTGTGTGTGTGTGTGTGTGTGTGTGTAAATGAAGTTTATTGGAACAGAACCAAACCCATTCTTTTATCTTAAAAAAATTTTTAAATTAACATATAATGAATTATTTGCCCCATGGGTACAGGTCTGTGAATCATAAGGCTTACACATTTCACAGCGCTCACCATAGCACATACCTTCCCCAGTGTCCATCACACAACTACCCTATCCGCCCACACCCCAGCAATCCTCATTTTGTTTCCTGAGATTAAGAGTCCCTTATGATTTGTCTCCCTCCCCAGTCCCACGTTGTTTCATTTTTCTCTCCCTTCCCCCCACAGCCCCCTTCCCTGCCTCTCAAATTCTTCATATCAGGGAGGTGGTATGATAATTATCTTTCTCTGACCGACTTATTTCACTTAGCATAATACCCTCTAGTTCCATCCATGTCATTCCAAATGGCAAGACTTCATTTCTTTTGATGGCTGCGTAGTATTCCATTGTGTGTATATACCACATCTTCTTTATCCATTCATCTGTTGATGGACATCTAGGCTCTTTCCATAGTTTGGCTATTGTGGACATTGATGCTATAAACATTTGGGTACACGTGCCCCTTCGGATCACTACATTTGTATCTTTAGGGTAAATGCTCAGTAGTGTGATTGCTGGGTCACAGGGTAGCTCTGTTTTCAACTGTTTTCCAGAGTGGTTGCACCAGCTTGCATTCCCACCAACAGACCCATTCTTTTATATAATACGACGCTGCTTTCATACAGTGACAGTTGACAGTTGTACAGACCATATGACCCAGGAAACTGAAAATCTGTTCTGTCTGGCCCTTTGGGGACATGTGCTGACCTGGTTGCAAAGTTTTATTATTCCTTTCTCTTTCACTTTAATGTGTTTGGCGATAGATATACAAGTTTCCTTTCTTCCAGATGGTTTACAAATGATCACAGTACCATTGATTAAACAGTCCAGTCTTACAATTGAGGATTCTTAATGACCAATGGACCCTTAGCCAAAATGCCCCCAGACCCTTGCCCTGGACCCCTAACTGGAGTTGCTATGGCAGTCAGTGCCCTCCAAGTGGAGTCTTCCAGCAGCCAGGGCTGAGGGTTAAAGTCTTGTCATTACCTGATCTATTTGTAGAAGATCATAACTTCCACTAAGAAAATAACTAATGACCTTTACTGCTTGGGTTGGTTTGCATTTCTTTATTTTTTTAAGACATTTAACTGGTTTCCTGGCTACATGGAGACCTTTAAACTTGAGAGAACTTTCCTAAGGCTTTGCCTGACTCTGCAAAGCAGGTTATTCTAAAAACCATAGTAATTGAACATCTATAGATTTTTACTGATGCAGTGACTGGAACTGTGAATCACAACTCATTTATGAGCCTTGAATCATCTTAGAATTACAGTCGGCATTTAAAAATATAATAGAATTGACTGGAAAACATCAGAAGGCATTACAAATGATAAAGGTAATATTATTTGGGAGCACCTGCTGGCTCAGTGGGTAGAGTGTGCAACTCTTGACAGCAGGACTGTGAGTTCAAGCCCCATGTCGGGTATAGAGATTACTTTAAAAAATCTTTAAAAAGGGATAAATTGGGGTCCTTGGGGTGGCACAGCTTGTTAAGCATTCAACTCTTAGTTTCGGCTCTGGTCATGATCTTGGGATTGTGAGATGAAGCCATGAATTGGATGCCATGCTGAGCCCAGAGTCTGCTTGAGATTCTCTCTCCCCCTCTCCTTCTGCCCTGCTCTCTCTCTGTCTAAAAAAAAATGATAAATATTATTTTTGAATCTTTGGTTTCATTTGTATGCATTTAGATGTACATGAATGTCTTACTGTGGGTCACCATCAAAAATTTTGAAAACTACCAGGTCAGTGCCAGTTGGGGAAAACTGAGTGAGCCTGGTACACACGGACAACAGCAAGCAATGATCAAAGCCTGATAGGAGGAGGTGAGCAAGAAGAAAACAAGCACCACGAAGCACCCTTGGCTAATACAGACCTATATGAGCTCAAAGAATAGAGCCAGCAGCAGTCCCTGGAGCAAAAGACAAATTATTATTACTAAAAAGCGTAGATGCTGGCATTAGGGGTTTTCTGGTATGTCTGCTCCTTCCCTCTGTGCTTCTTGTTCACTGTTTATTTCCTTTTGGTAGCGCAGTGCCTGGCCCAATGTTGACACATTCCAAAGAAGTATTTATTGAATGTAAATACTAATAATTAGACCACCTTTTCAGAGGATCTGGGGGAGGAACCTGGAGTCTGGGAATTTGCATTTTAACAAGCTTTCCAGGCAGCAGCCTGTGGCTGTGGCAGACCAGGATTGAAGAAACGTGAGTTTATTCTATCTCCATTTTCCTGACCCAGGTCACACACAGCTAATATTAGAACCAGAGCTGGACCTGGGTTGCCACCAGCGTCTCCCATGGACCACTTCTCACCAAACACATCACACAACCTTCTAATAGATCCTGACCTCCATGCTTCCTCACTGTCCCACCTCATCGTCTCAGTCACCTTCAGGCATTTTCCTTAATCGTCCGTCATTCCATTTTCCTACCCTATACCTTTGGCTTTCTCTTTATTGCTGGTGACATTGAGACCAAATGCCCTAGTATATCATTCAGGGCTTGCCACAGTGTGCTTCCGGCCTGTCCCCTCAACACCTTCTCTCTCTGCCAGTCTCCCAAATCTCTCCTTGACCCGCCTCCTTCTCCTCGGGCACCCCAGAGCACTCCACGTGCCCCAGGCACACTTTCCCCTTCTCTGACTCTGATCTCCTGTACTTGTTGTATCTGCCATCTAGAACAGCCTCTGTTTTCCTCCGAATTACATCCATCGTGTCGGGCCAAGTTCAAGGGCCACTTCCATAAAATCTTCCCTCATTAGTGAGTGAATGAGTCCCCCTTCTTTGCTTCTCTTTGTTCTTTGCTCATGTTTTATTAGAGTACCTAAGACTCATTGTCTTGGATTTTGTTAGCTTGGCTGGTGTTCCTCTCTGATGAGGAAATAAGTTCCTGGAAGTCAGGATTCTTTCTTTGTAGTATGTGTTTTTCTCTATAAAGCTTACAGTGCCTTGCAACTAGTATTAAATGACATATATGTTAAGTCAGTGTTTCTGTAATTATATAAAAATTAATATTAATGGGCAGTTTGGCCAATTAACCTGTATGGAACAGGCTTCACTTCTGCACGAAGCCTCAGAGCTTGTGATGGAATAGCCATTCTGTTTCTTTATTGGCCCAATTATAAAAGTGTACTGCAGTGTTCATGCACTGTTCATGATAAAGAATTCTTTGTTTCCCTCTGGAGAGGACGGGGCCAGATAGACCGTCGTGATCTTAAGGAAGAGGCGAGCACCTTGGATCCTTAATTGCTGCTTTTGAGAGGCTGGAGGAAGGGGTTAGTAGTTAAATAAACGAATGTGGCTTAAAGCAGAACACAGAGGACGGCAAGCGAGCCGGCATCTGCAGTAGTTTCTCCGCATGTTGGAAAACCCTGCAGTTCTGCCTTTCTGGGGCCTCATGATTCAGTTGCAAGTCAGTTCAGTGTTCCGTCTGTTAGCAGAGTGATAGCTGGGCCACACCCCGCATAGCAAATCCTCTGCCCAAATTAGAGGTTAGAGCAGAAAGCCTAGCACAAAAGCAGACGTGGCTCAAGCACTTTTTGTTTTGCTGACTTTGATGCCCATGAAATAACTTTGATGTGGTCTCATTGGCGTGATTCTGAAAACTGAAATTGGGATTCTTGTTTCTATGGGGAAACTAAACCTAATTGTTTTTTTCTTCATTTGAGAGTGGGTGTGTGAGAGAGAATGGGAGAGTCGGAGTAGGGGCCGGGGCAGGGGAGAAGCAGGCTCCCCGCTGAGCAGGGAGCCTGACCAGGAGGGAGGGTGGTAGTGGGGCATGGGGCGAGGGGGGGGGGTGCTGGGCGGCCAGCGGTGCAGGGATGATCCCAGGAGCCTGGCATCAGGACCCCAGCCGAAGACAGCCGCATAACTGACTGAGCCACCCAGGCGCCCCTGAAGTAAGCCTTTTTAAAAAAGGATAAAAATCCTCCAATTGAAATAATGATTTCTCTGTTTTTGCTGCTACAGGTTCCTTGCGCTGACGCCATGGAGAGTGTATCACCTGATTTCTGTCATGATACTTGGGCGTGTTATCATGCAAATAATAAAGGATATGGTTTTGTCTAGAGCTAGAGGTAAGAAAACTGAGAATTCATTTTTACAGGATGTAATTTTCTGGACCCTGAGTGTCTGATCTTTGTGTAGGCATGTTAGCCAAGTAGTTTTCAAAGGGAACAAAGTAATAGGTTATGTAGGCACTGGCTTTGATTTATTCTTTATTGAATATTCATTTATTTGGTAAATATTTATTGCTTATTAATTACTTACCTGATGTTGTCCCTAGTCCTGGCTACTGCTCCTGGGCGAAAGGTTTGTGTGTGCTGGTTTCTCTTTGGCTCTAAGCGCTTCTTAAATATCATTTTGGTATGTAAGTAGGCTGCAGCGAGGATAACAGTGAAATATTTATTACAATCCACATGACGAAACTTGGACCACTGGAAGATGGCCTCGTTTATGTAAAAACTTTCTCTGCCTCAGTGAAGAAAGAACAATTCAGGGCTTACTAGTTGGGGCTCAGTCAGTAGAGGTATGACTCTGGATCTCAGGGTCATGATTACAAGCCCAATGCTGGGGGGGTAGAGATGACTTAAAAACAAAAACCAAAGAACAAGTAATAGTTATGTACATTTTAACAAATGAGTTCACAATGGTGAAAAATGAACTAATTTTCAACATTGTTTAGAGGTGAGAAATTGAATAACTTTTGAAATTTGCTTCAGGTGTTTTCTGAGTAATTTGTATCAGAAATCAGAGTCAAGCTTTTCCACACTTGGAGAGGCCTCTTCTACCAACGTTTGAGTCAGTTTTCATGAATGAGCAAAATTGCCTTCTTGGAATAATTGAGTGATAAGATGGATTCGATCAAAAACAGGGAGGAGGAGGAGGTTAAAGCGAGACATTTGATTTCATTAAGTGTAACCTCACACGGAGCCATAATGTTGTGTGGGGCCCACAGGGGGTCTTCCGCAAGTTCTTGCCCTGGCAGGGATCCCGGGGCCTGTCTCGAGGGAAGCACCTTGTTCTCCCTAAGGCCAACCCTGAGGCCGAGGACAGAAGCTGTGACTGACTTACCATCCTCATGTTCTACAGTGAGCTTGAGCTCTGGTTTATCTTTTAAGTCTTTACAGTTCTTAGAGCAAATCATGTGCAAATCATTTTTAAGAAAGATGGTTTTACATCGCTGTGTTTCAAGGTTTGAAGGGAATTTCTTCATTCCAGTGATCTGGGAAGGTGACCAAAAAACTTGTTAATTTGAAGAATTTATGTGAGGAAATCAATCTCCTGGAAGGGGGCAGCACGAAATGGGAGGTTTGGTTAGGAGACCTCCCACCGATGCGTTTGTGTGCAGTGACTACTTTTCATGAATCTCTAGATGAAGATCGTGCTCTTGGATGTATTGTTCCCTCTCTCCCCTCTCCTGCCCCACCATTTTCTGTTTCAGAGAATGGTCACCCAGCTCCCTAACTTTTATTTTTAAGATTTATTTATTTGAGAGAAAGAGAGAGAGAGAACGCGAGTGGGTTGTGGGGGAGGCAGAGGGAGAGGGAAAAATCCTCAAGTAGCCTCCCCACTAAGCGTGGATCCCAATGCGGGGCTCAATCCCAGGACCCTGAGATCATGACTTGGGCCAAAATCAAGAGTCAGATGCTTAATGGACTGAGCCACCCGGCGCCCCATGCCCTCCCTTACTCTTAACCCTATCCGGCACCTGCCCCGCTATTTTCCATTCACCACAGATGTAGTAAGGCTGCCTGGAGGCGGAGCCTCTCACATCGTGGGGTTTTGCCCGGGGCCGGTCCAATCCACGTGTGGTGATGCCCTGGTTCCGCCCTGAGTCCTGATGGATAGAGGAGAGCCCATTTTTCTCCACTAGACTTTGTAACTTTTTCACCCTCCAGGGCCTTCCTCAGGGGAATCCTAGAAGAAAAGGACTACTTAAGAATTCTGCCAGCAGCCATTGCCGATGAGCACCTCCGTGCTGCATCAAACGGGTCCCATCTGGGCACACGTGGCAAGGCGCAGGCAAGCATGGAAGGCGAGGACAGAGCTGGAGAACCTTGCCACTGCTCTCTTCTCACTCTTGGCCACTCACGCAGAGTTTGTTCTCAGTCTTGACTTGTTGGCTTGATGTTCTTGCGAACATGGGACGTTCATGTTCCTAAAGGGCGGGACCCGTCTGCTTACAAAGGGTCAGTCCTTTACCAGACTAAGCTGGGAGAGTTGGGAGAATACGAGCCTGAAGGGTCTAGTCCTTGAGCTCACGGCACTTCCGAGCCGTGGAGGACACCTGTCATGGGCTGTGTCAGGGTCCTGGGGCTACGGTAACAAATCCTCATCAGCGTGTGGCTCAGAACAACAGAAGTCTCGTCTCTCACTCTTCTGGAGGCCCGTCGTGCCAATTCAGTGGCGTGGGGCCAGAATCAAGGCGCTGGCAGGGCTGCATCCCTTCCTGAGGCTCTAGGGAAGCTTTCCTTACCTCTCCCAGCCTCGGGTGGTTGCAGCCTCGTCAGTCCACTCCCTGCCTCGGTGCTCACGGCCCCCTCTCCCCTCCCGTCCTCACCAGACCTCCCTCTGCCTCCCTCTTGCAGGGATACTTGTGATCGCCTTTGGGGCCCAGCTGGATGACCCAGGGCAGTCATCCCATCTCCTGATCCTTGACTGAATCCCACGTGGTTCCCTTTTTCCATAGAAAATAGGATTTTGCAAGGTTCCGGGCAGAAAGGCCCACAGTCACTCAGTCACCTTATCCCGTGAAATGGCAGAGACTGACAACCCACAACCACACAGTTGTGTGAGGTCGCCCTAGAGCACGGAACAGAAGTGGCTGGGGCGCTGTGACCATCCGTGCGGTTCAGCGCTGGTGCAGAGCCTGAACAACGGGGGTAATGCAGGTTTGCTCGCTCCTCAGGCAGTCTGTGTGGGCCGCCTTTCTGTGCACAGCCCGTCTCAGTGCAGAGCTTCTAGTGCCTTCCGGACATGCCCCTGGCCTCCCCGGCCCAGGGAGCGCTCACGCCCCATCCTGCAGGGCCGTCCTGTAGCCCGGGCCGAGCTTTCTGTCAGGGTTTTAACGGGGTGGCCTTGCTCTGAGGACAGCATCTCTCCTGCCCCAAGAGACCAAGAGAACTGGGATTTGGGGCTGTGCTTTCCCAGCGCCCCCCAGCCTGGGGCTGAAGGAACAGGGGGCTGCCCAGGCCTCCTTTGGTGGAGTCATTGCAGACAAAGGCCCATTTGAGCCCCGCGCGGAGCTGGCCGGAGCCGCCTCTGCGGACTTGCCAGCCCAGGGCCCCACTGTGCGGAATCCCAGGACCCCAAGATCACAACCTGAGCTGAAGGCAGGCACTTCACCGACTGAGCCCCCGAGCGGCCCCCCCGCATTGTTTCTTTACTGCCATCTTAGATGCTCCCTGGGACGTAGGCGAGCCCAAGAGTGGCGATCCTTTCAGGTGCATTAGTCTTTGTGGAACCTACCAGAAGCAGCGTGAGCAGCCTCCAGCTGCGGTGGCTTTCTCGCTCAGTCTTCCTGGTGCCTGCCTTGAGGGCACGCTTCCTCTTCCTCCAGGCCCTGGGGAACTTCTCTGCAGCCCTAGGCTGGTGCTCGATCGATCGCCTCCCCCTTCTCTCTCATTACAGAAGAGCCCGGAACTTCCACCACTGGCTGCCTTTAATATCCTATTCGAGTACCACCCTGTGCAGCTGGAGGAGGGCTCAGCGGGTCCCCACGCGGCCACCTGTGGAGCATTTCCCCCTCTGTCTCTTCATCCCTTGCTCCCGTGAAACCCGCACTGCCCGTTTAAGCCCTGTTCTGCCAGCCCCTTGCTCCCAGGGAACCCGCTCACAGCTTCCAGTGCAGATGCTGTCCGGCTCAGCCTCTTCTGCCTGTGCCGCCTCCGGTCCCGCACGGCCCCAGCCTGCTCTGTGCTCCATGATTGTGGTGCTCCTGTCCTTGCTGTTGTCATGTCCTTGTCCCCTTAGTCAGCAGCCATACTTCTTCTCCTCACTTTTAATGACAGACCAAACCAGCACACACCCCATAATGTTATCTGATTTCTCACTCTTGGAGTCAGTGTTAGCTGAGAAATGTCCTTTGAGGGGTGGATTGTTCATGCTTGACTTTATCCCACTCCCCAATATCAGCTCGAGCCCTCACAAGAGCTCAGAATTCCTTGGATTCTTTTGAATTGATAAGTGCTTTATTTGACATGTCATCTAACCCCAAATATATGCCATCTAACCCCAAAAGCTTATAGGGATAGTAAAAAATGAGACTCTTTTAAAAAGGTGTAGTAGAGGAACAGGATTCTAATAGGGTGACTGTAACCGAGGGACAGATTCACCCCTGGGTTTGCTGGCAGCCAAGGAAGCTGGACCAACTGAACAATTCTTCTAATAGTCTGATGAAAGAACGCAAGCAATTTTGAGAAACACCCCCCCCCTCCTCGGGACTCAATTTTAGGAATTTTTTGCATAGATCTTTGCTAGGAGATGCTGCAGAACAAAACAGACCCCATCATTGGCATTCATTTCGTGGGCAAATGCGGAAACCACCTCGAGGCCATTTCTAATACTGCACCTCATTGAGGCAGGTGGCTGGGGCTGTAATCTAAGATATAGCACAATGAAGAAGGCAAGCCAGCCAAGAAAGCAAATGGTTGATCTGAGTATATATTTTTTTCTTTTGATTTCATTTGAGCCTAGATATAAGCTCAAAATCTCTAAAGAATGAATAGATTAAAAATCTCCTTTCTAAAGTAGCAGCTGTCTTAGTTCTTTTGTCTGTACCGTTTTAAAGCCCACCTGAAATGCTGCCTTGGTTATTGGTGCTTCCCTGAGCAGCCTGATTTTCTCTCTTCCCTGAACTCTCGTGGTTTGGGCTCTTTGGGTAGTTCCTACACCACCTGCCCCAGTTCACATGGACTTGAGTGCTTGCCAGGACTGCCCTACTGAACAGTCGAGTCCCCGAGGCAGGACCATGTGTGGTTAGGGCCCTATCTCTCACGGCACCTATCCAAGTGTTTTGCATGTAGCAGGATCTCAAATACTCATGGACTAATCGCCTGCATTATCGGTGGTGCCAAAGGTACCCACTGAATGGTCTGGTGGTTCCTAGCACTTAAGTAGCTAAGCATTTTTTTTTTTTTAGATTTTATTTATTTATTTATTTGAGAGAGAGAGAGAGAAAGTGTGTGCACAAACATGAGCCTGGGGGAAAGGCAGAAGGAAAGGGAAAGGAGCCCCATGCGGGACTTGATCCCAGGACCCCGGGATCATGACCTGAGGTGAAGACAGACGTTTAACCGCCTGAGCCACCCAGGCGCCCCTAAGCATTTCATGTGAAATAGCTCGGAATATTTCTAAGTTGATAAATGCCTCAAGAGAAAAACGCCTCCGTTAATGTCTTGCTTTTGGCCTGTTCTTGTTACAGGTGCACAGTTGTGGAGAAGCCTCAGCGAAAGGTAAGGAACTTGGGGTTTTTTGTTTGTTTGTTTGTTTGTTTTTCAGTGTTATCACCTAAGAGGAAGGTAGGTGACTGAGCCTCCAAGATGTCCAATGGATTCAAATCCATCAATTAGTTCTCTCCCTTAAAATTGACTTTATGTTTTAGAACAGTTGAGATTTACAGAAAAATTGAGAAAAGAGTACAGAGTTTCCATAGACAGAGACTACAACCCCTACCTTTCTTCTCTTCACATAATAATGTTACATTACCACCATACGTTGTCATGATTAATGAGCCCATAATCAATATCTTCTTATTAGCCAAAATCCATGCTATGTGCAGATTTCCCTAGTTTTCGCCTGATGTCCTTTTCTGGTTCTAGGATCCCATCCAAGATTCCACAGTGCATTTCATAGAAATACCTTTTGGGCTCCTCAGAGTGTTCTTATTTTTGTTGACCTTGACAGTTTGGAGGAGTACTAGTCAGATATACTGTAGGGTGTCCCTTTATGAGAATCTGGTGTGCAGTTATGGGTTTGGGTAAAGCGCATTGTCATCACATTGCATCAAGGGTACTTCCCATTGGTGCGATTTATCACTTATGGTGTTCACCTTGACCACCGGCCAGAGTAATGTTTGTCAGGTTTCACCAAGTTGGTTATTTTAAGCAGGGGAATCTGCTTGGCAAATCAAATTAAGACCAGAAGGCTGTGGATAAGAACAGGATCAGAAAAGTTAAAAATAGAGCTACCTGGGCACCTGGGTGGCTCAATGGGTTAAGTCTCTGCCTTTGGCTCAGGTCATGATCTCAGGGTCCTGGGATCGAGTCCCCTATCGGGCTCTCTGCTCGGTGGGGAGCCTGCTTCCTCCTCTCTCTCTCTCTGCCTGCCTCTCTGCCCACTTGTGATCTCTCTCTGTCAAATAAACAAATAATTCTTTAAAAAAAAAATAGAGCTACCCTATGACCCAGCAATTGCACTACTGGGTATTTACCCCAAAGACACAGATGCTGGGAAAAGAAGGGCCATATGCACCCCAGTGTTCATAGCAGCAATGGCCACAACAGCCAAACTGTGGAAGGAGCTGGGATGCCCTTCAACAGACGAATGGATACAGAAGATCTGGTCCATATATACAATGGAGTATTATGCCTCCAAGAGAAAGGATGAATACTCAACTTTTATCTCAACAGGAATGGGACTGGAGATGATTATGCTGAGTGAAATAAGTCAAACAGGGAAAGACAAATATCATGTGGTTTCACTTATTTGTGGAGCATAAGGAATAGCACGGAGGACTTCAGGAGAAGGGAGGGGAAAATGAAGGGGGGGCCGAGTCAGAGAGGGAGATGAACCATGAGAGACTATGGACTCCAGGAATCAAACTGAGGGTTTTAGAGGGAGGGCGGTGGGGGAATAGGTGAGCACGTATTACATGGAGCACTGGGTGTTATATGCGAACAATGAGTCATGGAACACTGCATCAAAAACTAATGATGTACTATATGGTGACTAATGTAACATAATAATAATAATAATAAAAAAACCAGAATCAGAGAGAATGATTTGAAACTGGCTAACGATGGTGCCCATGTGGCATGTAGGCTCCTCTAGGCACAAACCACCCCTGGCTGGCCTGGCTGGCAGTACAGGGCTTTGGTTCGCGTCCTGCCCACTGCAGACACACCAGACCTCCTTGGGTGTGCGTCTAAGATTCCTGGGCAAGTGAAGAAATTGAGCTTGCTCCTTAATTTTGGTTAGGGGGATGATTCGACTCAGGGATCTAGTATAATTTCAAGGGAATTTTAAAAGGCACTTTGTGATTTACTGGTACTTACTTTGACTGAAGGTATCAACTGCCTGCTTTTTCCAGAGCCCTTGCTGTCCAAGCCCTTCTAACACAAGTTACCTGTTTAGAAGCTGTTTGAGTGTTTGATAAGCATTTGGAAAAAATAAAATAGTGAGCAGGACCTAGGAACTCACTTTGCCAATACTGGATTTGGTTAGGGAGTGAGTAGCTCCGTATAATATGGCTTTTTTAAGATTTATAATATTTCACCACTTTGGTAAAGTGCTTATGCACCTCCGGAGAAGGCATTATAATGGAAATGACCTTTTTTTTTTTTAGATGTATTTATCTCAGTGAGAGAGAGAGGGGGGCAGAGAGCGAGCATAGGATGCAGGGGTGGGGGGCAGAAGGAGAGGGAGAGAAAAACTCAAGCAGACTCCTGCTGAGCGAGGAGCCTAGTGCAGGGCTCAATTTCACAATCCTAAGATTATTACCTGAGTCAAAACCAAGAGTCGATCACGTAACCAACTGCGCCACACAGGTGCCCTGGAAATAACCTGTCATTTTAAGGGAGGGTCTCCTTCACTTGACAATTACCTGGATATGTATTCAGGATCATCCTCGTCCCTGTCCCACAGCTGATGATCTTGCCAAGTTCATTTCACTCTTGACCTCAGTTCTTCTCATCTGCTGAGGAGGTGAGAGAATCATTTCAAATATCCCCTCCAGCCCTAAAAAGTCTGTAATGCAATTTGAGGTATTAATGTGTTTGAGATATTGTGATTCATAATAAGAGTATAGATTTGGCTTTTGTCCCCAAGTTTGAGAGTCACTAAAACTGATGCAATTTCCTAATTGTCGAGAGAAAGTTGTCTTTTGTTGTGTTAACGAGGTGGCCTTTCTACTGCACCAAGGACGGGGGCTGGCTGGCAGGGGAACCAATCTTATGGTTGGAGGGTTGGAACTTTCATCCCTGCTCCCCTTCTCTGGGGAAGGGAGAGGGGCTGGAGGTTGAATCAATCACCAATGGCCAATAATTTAATCGATTGTGCCTGTGGAATGAAGCCTCCATAAAAACCCAAAAGGACAGAGTTTGGAGAGCTTCCAGGTGGGTGGACATGCAATCTGTGTGTGGGAGCAGCATGCTGAGGGAGGGCACGGAAGCTCCCCACTCTGTCCCTTTACCTTGCCCTATGCTTCTCTTCTTGGTGGATGTTTCTGAGTTACATCTTTTGTAACAAACCTGTAATCTAGTAAGTACAATGTTTGAGTTCTGGGAGCTGCTGGAGCCAATGAATGGAACACAAGGGAGAGGATTATTGGAACCTCCAATCCAGCAGCAGGTTGGTCAGAAGCACTTGGTTGCACTTGGGTTGCACTTGGCGTCTGAAGTGGGGGAGGGGACGGTCTTGTGTGCCAGAACCTTAACCTGGGGGCTCTGACACTATCTTTGTCCAGGTAGATAATGTCAAAATCAAGTTGAGTTGTAGAACGCTCAGCTGATGACCTAGAAGAGCTAGGTGGTGTGGAGAAAGTCCCCCTCCTACCTGCCGCCGCCCTTCCCCATGTTGGAATTGGGACCAGAACCTACCTGGTGATTAGAAGTAGGATCAAAGAATCATTCCCGTTTCTTTCCTTTAATTGCCTTGTTACGTTTTTGTTTGACCAGTGACTGTTTAAAAGGGATTTAATCTGCAGTAGAAAGGATACTTTCTGGTATTTTCTCACTGCTCCCCCCCCCCCCCAGATTTTTAAAAAATTCTAGCTGGTTAACATTTAGTGTGATATTTAGTGTTTCAGGAGTAGAATGTAGTGATTTTTCACTTGCGTATAAGTGCTTATCAAAACTAGTGCCCTAGAGACCCATCACCCATCTAGCCCAACCCCACCCACCTCCCTTAACTCCATAGTTAGGAGTCTCTTATGGTTTGCCTCCCTCTTTCTTTTTTTTATTCCCCCTCCCGTGTTCATCTATTTTGTTTCTTAAATCCCACATTTGAGTGAAATCAGGATACCTGTCTTTCTCTGATTGCCTTATTTCACTTAACATAGTACTCTCTAGCTCCATCCGTGTCATTGCCAATGGCAAGTTTTCATTCTTTCTGATGGCTGACTTCCCACAGTTTCTCCTGTGTAATTGTATTCTGTTCTCTCTTCATCACAGAGTTGTGAAATTACAATATTTATTCCTCTAATTTCTTTGATTCGGTGTATTGCTTACAGTGATTCTTGGTGTCTGGTACGGAGCAGTGCTTGTGTTTTTCATATTGAAAAATTCAAAACCACTTTATTTGAAGGACAAAATACAGTGCTGTAGGAGAGGATCTTCTGAGGCAGAAAGGTGCTGTTTTGCTCACGTGAGCATTGTGAGATTCGGGTCTTTTTGCTTCCATGACTGGTTTGCCATGTCTCAATCTCAGAACGAGCCAGGCCTTCTCTCTGTGGGGCTTTAATTGTCTCGTTTAAAGATCATTACGTTCACTGTAAAAAGTTGAAGCAAATAATGGACCATTCTGTCTTCGTAATGCCATTGTAAAGCTTTAAAATTAAAAAGGAGCTCCTTGCCAAGGGAACCCTTGTGCACTGTTGGTGGGAATGTAAATTGGTGTAGCCACTATGCAAAACAGGATGGAGGTTCCTAAAAACTTAAAAATAGAACTGCCCCATGATCCAGCCATCCCATTGCTGGGTATGCAGCCGAAAGAAAGGACATCACGGCCCCAAACAGATGCCTGCCCCAGATGTCCTGCAGCATTATTCACAACAGCCAAGACATGGAAAGAGCCGAAGTGTCCGAAGGTTGGACAAATTGATACATAGGTATTTCCCTCAACATTTAGTGTGAAGATGGTGGTGTACATTATGTGTGTAGTTTCTCCAGGCATTTAAAGGCTATTCGTTAAGTTCACGTGGGTTTTACTGGTAAATAACAATAAAGCCAGCATCTAATTTCTGATGCCATCAGTAATACAAGTTGGGTAATTTTTTTTTAAAGTTTTATTTATTTATTTGACAGAGATCACAAGTAGGCAGAAAGGCAGGCAGAGTGGGGGGAAGCAGGCTCCCCGCTTAGCAGAGAGCCCAATGCCGGGCTTGATCCCAGGACCCTGAGACCATGACCTGAGCCGAAGGCAGAGCCTTAACCCACTGAGCCACCCAAGCACCCCAAAGTTGGGTAATTTTAATCAAACGCTACTCATATGTCGGTTTTTATATGTGGCAAGTTGATTTTGTGAAACTGGTTCACAGTGAGTAAGTTCTGAGAAAGGCTCATGCTTGGCCTATTTCTTTAATAAACAGTAAGTCACTAATTCTACGACCTGGACAGGGTGTATCCAGAGCAGTCTGTCAGCTGAGCCAAATTACCATCTCTTGGAGCTCATTCCGATTATTGAAATGCAGTCTGACCCTTAGTATCCTAAGAGCTTTTTATTTCTGCACGTGACTGTGGCAGCTGAGTGAGTAAAATCATGTGTTAACAAAGGAAACATTGTGCACACTGCCTTTTAAAAACAGAAAATTGTTTTCATTTTGACCAGGTTTTCCTAAGTATAATTTAGACAGAAATAACTTCACTTGCATCTATCCTGATCATTCAAAATTTCTTTACAGACTTCTTTAATAGTTGGGTACGTTATAGCCTGATGAGCTAGTCTCCTCAAAATTCTCATCAAAAATCTTGTTTTACTGTTCAGTGCCAATTTATAGAAAATGTTGGTGTTTTTCTCATGGCAGCAAAAGAGTTTGGAAATTATGGCTGAGAGCGCTGGGACTTTCAAACAGGTATCCATCCCTGGGATCTCCGTGCCTCTAGCAGAGGGCCCTTCACGGGACTCGGAGTGGCTTTCCTGTGATTCAGGAGGACAGCACATCTACTTTGCCTTACCTGGAGTTGACGTCGGAGACATAGCAGAGATTTGACAGTCAGCGTTTCTGGTTTGAACAGAAAGCCAGCAGGGATTAGCAAGAGTTGTGAGCTTTTTGCCTCTATTTTGGTCCAATGGTAGGGGGTGTTTACCTGCTTTCAGGAGAAATAGCTGTGTGGTCCCACTTCGTGAGATAAAATGCCCTTCTGCCTTGTCAGCTTCCTGATCACTGCCAGTCAGAGCATTCTAGCTGGTTCTATTTTTTTTTTTTTTCCAGGGGAAAAGGAGCCAAGAATCTTTGGTTGTAAAACTCGAGTCCTGAGCTTGCCCTGGCTTGTATGCCCAGAACAAATGGAGCATTTAAGTAGGGGCTATGTAATTAATTAAATCCTTGAGCATGACATTATGTCTCTGTTCAAAGCGAAGTCATCTAGCATTTGCTAAATTGTCTCCTCTGAGGAATAGAATTTAGTGCAAAAACTGCGCTTTCAGTATTTATGAATCATCCTTACTCATCAAAATTACATTGACCTGGTGAATTACTAAGTAAAAAGCTTTGCATCGTCTCATGGTATCTTAAAAAAGTATCCTTTCTCTGCTGCTAGGCATAGCAATGATTTTTGACTTGTGCAATGAAACGAGTCCATTTTACAGTTTGAGCATTTTTGAATGTGTGTTAAAGTCACCTTGTAACGTGTGTTTTGTAACTTTGCCCTTGTCCCTTTGGGATAAGGCATTATATTTGAAACCTGGATTTTTTTTTTTTTCCAATTTAATTTCAGGCAGAACTTATAGACAGGGGGAGCCATATCTCCCTGAGTTTTAAAAGAAAATTTTGCTGTGAATGATATTTTTGTTTGAATTAAATGGGAAAAATTGATTTATTTCTAGAAAAAATATTCCCTTAAAATCAGAATTTGCTGAATTTTAGGATAAGCATTTCTGAACTTGAGTAAGTCTTTGTCTGAAGATGTCTGTGCTGGCCTGGGAGCGAAACACTATTGAGATCTCTACCCTGCCAAAATAAAAATCCAAACAGGCTTTTATTCCTTTCCCCCCCCCCCAAAATAATAATTGAGCATTATTCTGTAGTCCTGTATTGCACAATGGAGAGTCAAAGCCCCTTTCTTCCCTTCTGTCGGGAAAGAACAGCCCCATTCAGTGACTGATAGATGGCCAGCTCTCAGCCAGAGCTGCTGAGACTTGGTCTAAAAATTTCTCTGAGTTCTTCATCCAGATTCCAATCTGTTGTATTTATTTTTTAAAGTTGTGCTTTGAAAATCAGACCAGTTTGAAGACAAGAATGAAGCAAAGGACTAAGCAGTTTTTAAAGCTAGTGTGGACAGCGATGCGGAGAAACTTACTGCTTCTCTTTTCGCCATGAGTGGTGCGCCTACATAGAAAATTATTGATGGGTTTTTGAAAACGCCTCCTGCGAGACATTTAGGGGCTGTCTTTGTGTCTCGGGAGTCTGTCAAACTGAAGTGCAGCCCATGTCCAGAATGTGAATTCAATAGAAAAGCTCGCCTTGAAATTGACGTGGATCCTTCAACCCAAGGATACATTTCCTGAAGCATTAAAAATCAAATCAAACAGGAAGTGCATTTCATGGCCCACTGGCTTCATTGACAAGGGCAATCAATGGTTAGACCTGTTTCTGGCTGCATATTCCTTTCATGAGTAATGTCGTCTCCTTATATCCAAGCAGATTTATTGAGTCAAAACATGGACCGAAAGCCAGGGGGTCAGGCTGTCTGGGTTTGGGAACAGTAGCCCTTAGGTGAGCCCTACATGACTTAAAACTCAAGGCTCTTTAAGTGAAAAGCCCTCAATATTATGTTTTACTATAATGTATTCTTTTTTGCATTTGATAGTTTTTGACATTCCTTTAAATTAAGTGACTCCATAACAATCTCATTTAACGTGAGTTCCATTGCCCTCATTAAAAAATTATTTAGAGCTCCTTTATCCTTGCATAATTAAAAGTATGCGTTCACTGCCATTTCCCATGGCAGAGCCTTGAGTCCCTACAGCCCCTTGATAACAAATGAAAACTGACTCTCATCATTTTCACCCACGATTCAGTTTCTCTTAACCCCACGCTCATTAGGTTTGATTAGGTCGTAGATCCTGAGTTACTGAGGATTTGAAGATGTGGTTCGTCTATAAATTATTAAAATAAGCTAGACTAATTAATGTTACCTAATAGCATTCTTGCTTCATTAGATTTTTTAAAAAGACAGAGAAAGAATGATTAGTGCTTCACATTTCTCATAACTTTCCCTGGCCTATGTTGTGATTATTTGAATATAAATTAAGCTTTCCAAGATAGCTGGAAGGTTTCTGTCTGCCTCTATTTCTCTTTGTTTCTTTACTTTTTTTTTTCCCCCCTGCCTCTGTGTCTCTATCTCTTGATCTCTCTCTGCCTCTCTTTGTGTCTCTTCTGTGTTTTGGTCTTTTTTTTTTCTCTTTGTCTCTGTTTCTTTTTTTCTCTCTCTTCCTCTTTGTCTATTTCTCTCTTTACCGTTCCCAAACATGGGTATTTATAGTCCTTTTCAGCTAGTAGTATTTAAAATATCTCCTCCCTGATTTTAAAAGTAATACATGCTATTGAAAACTGAAAATATAAGAAACATATAAAGAAGAAAACCTAAATCCCTTATAAATCCATCACCCAGAAATTAAACTCACTCTCAGTTTTGCTTGTTTTCTTCCAGTCATTTCATAAAATTATATATGTCTGTTTGTTCATCCTCCATCCTTTCAACAAACATTTACTGAGCGCCTTTATTGCCAGGATTTCTAGGCATTTGTGGAAGAAAACACAGCAAACTGTCATGTGATAGTGAGTGAGTCAGAAAATAAATTGCTACCCCACATAATGTTACATGGTGAACCATGTTCAAGGAAACTAAAGCAGAAGAGGGGATAGGGGGTGTAAGGGTGGGCAGGAGGGCCAGGTTGTAATAATTCAGGCAAGCAAAGACTTGACTGAGGATTTTGAGCAAAGCCTAGGAGGTGAGGTTGTGAATCATATCTGGTTAAAGAGCTTCTAGGGCAGAGGGAACAAGTGCAAATGTCCTGAGGTAGGAGCTGTATATGAGGGTGATTGTTTTTTATACCAGTTAAGTCTTTTTTAATGCAGCCATAGTAACTGGAATAAATGGAATATTATGCAGTTTATTAGGATCGTATTATAAAAGAGTATTTAGCAACCTGAAAATTTACCCTTTACTGCTAATTGTCTTAAAAAAAAAAAAAAACCCCAAATACTATAGGTTTAAATAGGTGCGGAAGGTACAGTGTAAGACGTTATATGCTGATACACATGTGGTATTGCCGTGCAAGAGGACTCCAGGTGGTTTTTATTTTCTTGATTTTGTTTAACCATATTACATTTCTCTTTCTGTAGTGAACATGGCAGCTTTTATCAGGAAGAGAGACCGTGAAGGGGGAGTGCCCCATCAGGCGGGATGAGGTGTGTGACTGTGGCTGTTGGAGGTGACACACAGAAGTCCGCGGGCAGTGTGGCTCCAAGTGCCTGATGGCTCCGACTCCGGAGCTGCCGTCCAGAGACCGGGCTCTGGTTAGGAGGGGAGATTCTGGCAGGCCCATCTTTGGAAACAAAGGTCAGGGCCGATGTCCAGAGAAGCAGCTGGGCTCTGCGGAAGGATGGAGCCTCAGAAATAAGCCAGAGACATTACAGGGTGGGGCGGGGGTGGGGTGAACTAGGCCAAGTGCCTCTTGACATTAAGTCTCCTAGGATTGGGGTGAAAAAAAGTATGAATGCATTATTAAGTAATACATGAAAAATCATTCATTTCCAAGGTCAGGTGGTGTCTGAGGGTTGGCATAAAATTCTTGAATTCTTTCTTTCTGAGGCCATGCTACAGGCCCAAGGTTGGGCCTCCACATACAAGGGAAGGGACTAACTACGTCTTCTCATGTCTGAAGCATGATCCAAGAGTTTGCACTTAAGTAAAATTTGGAAACTCATATCACCCAGACTGGGATTCATAGCTCTATCCTTATGCTCCAAACTATAGACTTTAGGCAATTCAAACAAGAATGGAGCTGAGAAGACCTCGTGTTCTCTTCTGAACAACCCACCCCTGGGTTGGTGGTCTGTCTGGCTGGCTGTCCGTCTATCAGTTATTAATCTATCAATCTACTAACTTACGCATAGTCTGTAATTATACTTTAATGATAATATTTGATATTCTGAACAATATAACATACATGTAAGTTGTAGACATCATAATAAAATGAATACACATGAGCCTTTCTCTGAGACAGGATTGATGCTACTGTCTCTCCTTTACCTTCCTCTCCTGCTGCCTCCTCATGCCAAAGGCAAGAATGACCCCAAATTTTGTGGTCTTCATTCCATTGCTTTAAAAAAGTGATATATCATGTGTATGTGTGTATACACTGAAATTATATAGACACCTATTCCTAACATTTTTTTGGAGTCTATAAAAATGGTACCATATTTATGTCATCTTCTAGAACTAATGTGTTAACACTAAAAATGTTTTTTCAAACAGAATAACCCATGTTGCTGTGTATAGCTGTGGTTCATTCTGGGTTGTTGCTGCATAATATCCCACCGAAGGACTATACCACCGTTTTTTTAATATGTTGTCTTTTCACTGGACTTCAGGCATTTTCTTTTACCAGACTGTCCACTGCTTCTTTGAGTTTCTGAGTTTACTAGACAGCACTTCTAAAAATCACGAAAAGAAAAAAGGCAAATGCCCAACACATAAAGTGAAGAGTTTCTCAGGCCGGAACACTGCATGTTTGCAAGCGTGTAAAATCTGTTCCAAAACTTGGGCCCAGACCTAGTGTAGACCGGTTTCTTGCCACGCGGCTGTTGGCATGCTGGCTGCCACTAGAGGGCGCGGGAGGGTGGGGACGGCCCTATGAAGAATACGCAGGGCTGCTGGTGAACCGTGGCTGGCCGCGCGGCTGCCGTTTCCAGTACTTGCACATTTCAGGGCAAAACATTTGTGTTGCTCCAGTTATAGGAAGAAAATGTAGTGAAAGGTTATGTCTGTCTGTGTACACCTTACCCATGGATAGACACACTTGTTCATGGTTTCTGCTCCTCCTACCTTAAAATATAAAGGTAAAGAGTCGTGACAAAGATGCATCCCTGGGGATGGGACAGACTGAGTGGGGAGGACATTCACATACAAACCAGCCCCAGTGCCTTTGAACTCACCACCCTTGTACTGCGCGTTTCTGACATCTCAAGAAGTCTTCTGCATGATCTTTATTGTGTGTTCTCCAGAGTCTCAACCTCCCTCACTTGTCTTTGACTTAGTACTTTCTCTCCTCTTGGACATGAAATGCATTGATGTCCCCTAATGCCCAGAACTTGTGGATGACTGTGTGCCTTACACAGCAAAGGGGACTTTGCAGATATGATTAAGTTAAGCTGTTGGCTTTGAGGACAGAGCCCAGGACCATGAGTCAAGGAATGCAGGCCTCCTCTAGAAGGTGGAAAAGGCCAGGAAACAGATTCTCCCCTGGAGCTTCTAGAAAGAATGTGGCCCAGAAGACCCACTTTAGAGTCTGATCACCAGAACTCGAGGCTGATAAATGTGTGGTTTTCCGCCACCAAATTCGGTGATTCATTATAGCGGCAATAGGAAACCGTGTTCCTTCTTTGTGAAAGAACCACCTTTGTTTAGAAAACATCGAGGGTGCATTTGCCAACTCACATCTCCATCCACTAAAGAAATGCAGGGTGACCCCAATTTGTGGGAAGAAACAAGGAGGCTTGAGGTGCCAGCCAGAGTGGTCGAGTGGACGAGGCACCATATAGGACACGGAGCCCAGAATGTTCCTACTGGGCAAGTAGGAATAAGAGCTTGGAAAGGGCACATGAGGTCAAGATTGCCAAGAAGGGTCTTGACAACACCATGCCTAGAGGTCAGGGGCAAAGAGTGTTTCAAGGAGGAGACTGTACATGGTGCTCTAAGGGCACCAAGGAAGGCCACTGGATTGTATAAAAATATGAGTGTTTGTGGAGAACTTTGTAAATAGTTCCCCATGCTTTTGTTTATACATGTGCAGGAGGCAGAGACTTTTTGGAGTGAAAAACCAAATTAAGGGGCTTTCGGATAAAACAAGGGCTGAGAAAATGGAGGTGGGTAGTGTGAACCACACATTTGAAAATATTGGCAGTGGGTGTGTGGAGAGAAATGAATCCGTGAAGAGGGAAAGCCACAGGGGTTTTTTTTGTTAATTTTTTTTTTTTTTCTGGTGGTAGAAGAGCCATAATTTACCATGAGCGACCTTTTGTACCTTCTTAGTATCTGGCAGCCATCACCACTGTTGGGTTCCAGAATATTTTCTCACCCAAAAAGGAAGCCCTATCCCTCTTCCCTCTAGCTCCTGGCAAACCATGAATCTGCTTTCCATCTTCATGGATTTGCCTTCTTCTAGATATTTCCCACAAATCATACAGTACAGGGCCTTCTTGTGTCTGGCTAGTCTCATGTAGCATCGTGTTTTTAAGGCTCATCTATTCCATATTGGGTGTTAGCACTTCATTCCTTTCTAGGGCTGAAAAATATTCCATCCTTTGGATATATCCCATTTCGCTTCTCTGGTCAGCTGTGGATGGACATTTAGGTTGGTTCTGCCTTTGGACTGTGGTGACGGGTGAGCAGCTTGGTTTCTCTTGTTTGGTTTTGTTTTCAGGACAGGGAGGCACGCCCTGTGGGGGGAGGAGAGGTCTGTAGCCGGGCACGACTGCTTCCATCCCGCAGCTGGCTCCTTGGACAAACTGCCTGGCTGCTGGGGGCCGGTCTGCCCTGTCCCGAGGGGGCAGGATCCTGTCCGAGGAGAGAGGGGAGCCTGGGCAAGGGGTGGGCTTTGCTCACCATCCGCGAGTCCTATGGGAAAGTGGAAGGTAGCGTTAGGAAAGTGGGTACAGGCCAGAAGAGTGTGCCCTTCACTTGTCATTTTAGTCATGCTCCCTTTCTCATTTATTTTTTAAAGGGCAGAAAGCATGCAGGAAGGAGGGAAATGGGGGGGGGCATGTTATTATTTAGAGGTATCTGGTAAAAGGAGGCAAAAATGCGTGATATAGTATCTGTATTGGGTAGATTGCATTGCCTGTGTGCTATTTAGTAGTTAGTTTTTTTTTTTTTTTTTGAAGGCTATTCTTACTTGTGCCTGTTTTTAATACCTGAACAACTGGGAGAGAGAACTTATAATCCTGTAGTCATTTGGCTTGTATTCTTAGAGTATTTTTAAACGCTAACTTTCAGAGCCATCTAATGTCACTTAAAACACAAGAAGTGCTTCCAGTATTCATTTCTCCTGATCTGTAGGTTTTAGATTGTGAATAGTATTTTTACTTCCACTGAAAATACACTCCCCCCCCCCCCCCGCCCAGATCTCCTTGATGTTTGCCCAAATTTTTTTGGTCAGCTGTTATTATCTTTATTAAAATGAGCATTGATATTTTCAGTCATGACTTAAGAGTCATCTGCTGTGGAGAGAAAAATGCCTGATTTCCAAAGCTTATTAAGCTGAACATCCTCAAGTCAGAAATGGATGTGTATTTTGAATAAATTGCACATTTAAATACTTTTTTTTTCCCCCAGAAACTAGATTCAAATGAAATCATCTTGCTTTAAAGGGCTTTTCGTGGCTGCGGCAGGCTGGGAATGTGTAATAAAGATTCAGTAATTGAGAAAATTTTTAAATGAAGACTCAGTAATTAAAAGAAAAGAAACTTGTGTTTCTGTTTGTTTTATTTTTTAAAAAGACTTTATTTATTTATTCTTGAGAGAGAGAGAGGGCAGAGGCAGAGGCAGAAGCAGATCCCCCACTGAGCAGGGAGCCCAAAGCAGGACTTGATCCAGGACCCCTGAGATCATGACCTGAGCCGAAGGCAGACGCTTAACTGACTGAGCCACTCAAGCTCCCTGAAACTTGTATTTTTAAATTGAGAAATTGGTCTAAAACTGATTTGAGGTCAAAACAAGAGTGTCCTAATCTAGGTCCTCATGAAACTGGAATAGAAAAGACGGCTCTTCTCCACAGTCTTGCTTACATACAGCTATAGGTGATTGAGTTGGACCATTTGTACTTGCCTAATGAAAGGGGGGAAGGGATCTTGGTATGAAGAATTTGTTTGTGCTCTTTGTGGAGGACACATGGGAAATAAATTAGAGATTGACTTAGAAGTTTGGCTTTGTTTCTTGATCAAGGCACAAGAGTCCTCAACAGTGAAAGACAATATGGCTGGTAACTTTTCTCATGCTGGTTAGACTATGGGATTGATAATAGCAAGACGATATTTAGCTAAAACCTTGAAGAAAATTCTTTCTTTTGGTACTTCCCAACTGATTTCTGGAATAGAAGAAAAGCTGTTCTTGGCTAAGTAAGTGCTTTCGAGAAGTAGAGAGAGGCAGGGAAAAGTTGATACCGTTCCTTTTACCAGAGCTGAGGCTCTCATGGATGTTGTGTCTACGCCTTTGTCTGAGCTCACCACCTAGACTTTGTGTGAACTCTTGGCCCTAGATTCTCTCTGTGCCCCTGTCCCTCATTTTTCCCATTTAAACTTAATAATGAGGGGAAATAGAGGGAATTCACTAAATGAGAAGATTCGTACGAATGCAGATTTAGAGAGCAGGGTGAAGCTATAGGCAGTCCAAGCCTGGAAAATATCTTTATGAAACAAAATCATAATGATAAGCTGTCCAGCACTCTGAGTTCTCAGTCCAGAGGGATTATTGCTAGTAGCTTTTGGTTAAATAGTTCTAGCACCCCATGACCCTCCTTTTTAGATACAAAGAAGAAATGTTCCATTTCATGTTCTTTTTTGGGTACTCTTTCCTGTCTGTTACCATTGTGCTCTGGGACTCCTGAACTACATAGTTATTTCGAGGGATATTGTGAATACTTGGGTGTGGGTCGTGGGTCATGAGCCGTTTTCAGGCACATGCTACCTTCACTCCTATTTTGAGACCTTTGGAAGATAACTTGGCAGCCACTACCATGGGTCTGACATTGTGGTAAGGTCTGAGAAGAAGTGGGAGTCAAGTGGCTAGGTCACCTAACATGAAGACAGTACCAAGAGCAAAGTCATTAGCCGATCCCGATTACCCTCCCCTCTAGTCTGATAGATCCTGGCTCCTTTTCCATGTTATATGGAATTAGAAAATGCAGACAAAATATAAAAGTGGATCTGTATATAAATATTGTTGGTCAAAAGGACTGTAATACAGTGTTCTCAAGATCTTCTAAATTTTTTTAATCAGCAGTTCACATGAAGCTAAACAGAAACAGGACTGATACCGAATATGTCATGATTCTCCTGTTGCCATACTTTTCTCTTTACAGAGTAAGGACCTATCATGGTCACGTATTGCTGTGTAATAAGCATCAGATCTCGGGGCGCACAGTCAGCATTTGCTTCTTGCTCGTGTGTCTGTAGACCAGCTGGGGTTCATCTAGTTTGGGCTGGATGTGGCTCCGAGCTTTGGGTGTATCTAGGCCTCCTCCTCAGCCTTTCCGCCTTGCTGGATTAGAGGCTACCCAAGGCAAATTGTTCTTAGGGACAAAGACTGTAGGAACCTAAAAGAGCAAACCCAATCATTCATGCACATTTCAGGCTTTTCCCTGTTAATCTCCAGTTGGCTAAAGGAAGTCACATGACCAACTCCAAAGCCAAAAAGGAGAAAATACATCCAGTTTCTGTAGGCCGTGACAAGGGCGTGAACATGTCACACTACTACAGGGAGTGAAGAATTGTGACTCATAATTTAGTCTGGCATTAGGGTTTTTTATTATTAGGATTTATTTATTATTTATTTTTATTATTATTTATTTTATTATATATAAATAATATATTTTAATTAATGTATATAATATATAATATATTATATATAATATAATAAATAATAACATATATTATTATTTATTATTAGGATTTATTATTAGGATATTTTTCATATGGTTATATTGGTTTTTATTCTATGTTCCAAATACTTTTTGATGTTGTGTATTTTTTTCATTTATAGGATAAAAGCTTCTAAGTCCAGTTTCCCTATTTATTTCTGAAGACAGCTACTTTAACCACCTTTTCTTAACCCTTAGTATTTATAGGAGTTTCTTGGTTTTTTGGCCATAATTGTTAGTTTTACCCAGCACAAATTTTAAGGAATTTACTCAGTTCCTTATTACTTTCCCGTCTTTCCAAACCAGAACCATTTTACCCACTAATAATTGGAGGATATGAAATTATTGGCAAATTTAACATTATGGTGGTACTTATGTGTGTGTGTTCATATATTCAGAGCTGAAGGGCTTTTTTGGTTTTATTTTAGAGGGAGCGACCAAGCACACCCATGTGTGAGTGGCTTGGGGAGGGACAGGGGAGAAGAAGAGAGAGAATCTTTTTTTTTTTTTTTTTTAAAGATTTTATTTATTTATTTGACAGAGATCACAAGTAGGCACAGAGGCAGGCAGAGAGAGGAGGGGAAGCAGGCTCCCCTCCGAGCAGAGAGCCCGATGTGGGGCTCGATCCCAGGACCCTGGGATCATGACCTAAGCTGAAGGCAAAGGCTTTAACCCACTGAGCCACCCAGGCGCCCCGAAGAGAGAGAATCTTAAGCAGTCTCCACACCTAGTGCAGAACCCGACATGGGACTCGATCTCACAACCCTGAGATCATGACCTGAGCTGAAACAGGTCAGTGGAACAATTAACCAACTGACCCACCCAGGTGCTTCTAGAGCTGAAGGGCTTTCTAAAAGCTACTGTAATTATAGGACTGACCACTGAACATATTATATATATTTACAGAAGGGTCTCCTTACACATACTGAAAGGAGAACTTAGAAGAACCAGGTGCATTCTTTAACAAAATCATCCACCTGTCTGGAGCCTAAATTGATGTTGCTAAAACAGGAGTTACTGTTTGGGGATCATAAGTTCCCATCGTTGGTAACACACTCATGGTCACTCAGCAAAGTTAATGAGAGAAGCGGTTGTGGGCTCAGCTCTGTGAGCAGAAGAGAGGGAAGGTAGACTGCATTAAAAATGTCTGTGTATTTGGAAGAAACCAAATTCCCCTGTTACCTGGTCAGGAGCTCATTAGCCAGCTATGCTTTCTTGCGATAAAATATCTTTTATCCCGGGCCTGACTTGGAAATGTTTCACTTGAACTTCTTGTGATATTTGTAAAGGAAAGAAACACTTGACCAATGTCAGTTTTTTGGTTGTGAATAGAGAAAGGGAGGTGACGGTTCCCATGGTCATCCTGTAGCGAGGTCTCTAATAGAGCCTTGCTTTTTTGGATCCCTGCTTAAACTTTGGGGTCCCTTTCCCTGTCAGCGTCTCAAGCATGAGTCAATGGCTCTATTCTTCCAAGACGCCTACTGTGTGGAAGGCACTCTGCTGGACATCTAGCATAGGACCGCCATTTATGTCGGGATTTCATTGTATTTCCCTTGATGTTGGAACAAGGGAGAAGGTCTCAAAGGCCAGGGAGGTGGTAGAAATAATAAGAGGCTTGTACATTGTCAGGCATAGTCAAAGCTGTGTCAACTCACTTTTCAAATGATTCCTAAGAGATTCCATAGCTGTTTGTTCTACATAAAGAGAGCCTGCGGGCAGCAGGATGAAAGGAGCTGGGGGTATTACATCATCAGAAAGTGTTTTCATTGGTGCATCATGCCTTAAGAGGAGGAAGTCCTCGATTATATTTAGTTTGATTCTGTTTTGCTCATTGAAATGATAAACTTAAGACAATGTAAGAAACAGACGCAGGATATTTGAAGGCCACCAGATTTTTTGTGCTCACATCGATTGTATTTCAAAACTGGGGTTTCCTGTTTGCATGTATATCAGCATCTGTGTTTTCCAATCAGCTGTAATAATAGTTGTCTCGTATTTAAATCATAGAAGGATCTTTGAGGTCATGTGTTGCACCTAACACATGTACCTCTTTTCAAAGGTTGAGTATTTCTTTTTTTTAGAAAAGATTTATTTATTTTAGAGAAGATAGGGGTTTGGGGGAGGGCCAAAGGAGAGCTTTGTGCAATGAAAAAACAGAAGTCCCAAAGGAAATTTTTTTAGTCTTTTGTTTTGTTTTACCTTAGGATTTTGGTCATTGAATCTCATAGCTTGGTTTTCCATGACATGTGAAGACCGGACTTGTTCCACTTCTCTCATTAGCGCCCCACCCATGTGATATGTTTTGTCCTAACCCAGCAGTGCATCTGGTCTAGGACCTTCGCCTTGGCCCCCTGCAGGGCCTGTGCTCCAGATGACCCTGGGGCGGCATTGTGGTCGGGGGAGACCACGAGTCTCTAATTTACCTGTCTTTCCAAGGAAGCTTCTGTGGTCACGACAAACAGAAACCCCTCCATCTAGCGTTAATAAGGGAGGAGTTCTTCTTTGGACTCAGAGTATCCCATGGAAACTGGAACCAAGAAATGCAAGGAAGCAGAGGCTAGGAAGTTACCAGGAACAAAAGCCGCTTGGAGTGCGGTGAAGGGTAGTTGAGGAAGTGGGAGAAGCCTGGATAATGGTGCTGATAACCCATTAAGAACCATCATCGATTAGTGCTCAATATTGCTGGGCACAGTGCTGGACGCTTTCTGTGTTACCTAATTTATCTTCATGACAGTGGACAAGGCGGGAAGTTGTTGCCCCACTTACGAGACAAGGACACCAAAACCTGGGTAAATTACTTGACCAAAGTGGTGGAGGAAAACTCTCCATGCCCAGCCCTCCCCAGAGCCAGGCTGAGCCTCACATCCTACTCCGTCCCGTCAACCAGCTTTGGTTTCCTTTTCCCGAACATGACCTTGTAAAACAGTACATTGGCAAAGAGAGGTACAGTTAGAATTTAAAGTAAGAATTTAAAATGTTTCATCACGTGCCCATAATGAGGAAGCAAATGGGACTTCGGTGTCCCCACGCCGCAAGGCTACGAGGTCAGAGCCCTAACTCAGTGTGATGGAGGGACGGTCTACATGTTGGAGAGACAAGCTATGCTTTTGTGACTGCAAGGTGTTTCTCTTGTTAAAAGCTTACTTTTAATATCGCTAAAGCTAGCTCTTATCACAAAAGCAAAGCTGTATTTTTAGTAAAAATATGTTCATCTCTGCAAGCTGGTGCAACCATTCTGGAAAACAGCACGGAGGTTCCTCAAAAAGTTGAAAATAGAACTACCCTATGACCCAGCAATTGCACGACTGGGTATTTACCCTAAAGATACAAACGTAGTGATCCGAAGGGGCACGTGCACCCGAATGTTTATAGCAACAATGTCCACAATAGCCAAACTATGGAAAGAACCTAGATGTCCATCAACAGATGAATGGATAAAGAAGATATGGTATATATACACAATGGAATACTATGCAGCCATCAAAAGAAATGAAATCTTGCCATTTGCGACGACGTGGATGGAACTAGAGGGTATCATGCTGAGCAAAATAAGTCAATCGGAGAAAGACAACTGTCATATGATCTCCCTGATATGAGAAAGTCGAGAAACAACATGGGGGGTAGGAAAAGAATAAATGAAACAAGATGGGATTGGGAGGGAGACAAACCATAAGAGACTCTTAACCTCACAAAACAAACTGAGGGTTGCCAGGGGAAGGGGGATAGGGAGAGGGGGGTGGGATTATGGACATTAGGGAGGGTGTGTTCTATGGTGAGTGCTGTGAAGTATGTAAACCTGGTGATTCACAGGCCTGTACCCCTGGGGTTAATAATACATTAATTATATGTTAATGAAAAACAATATGTTCATCTCTGTCATATCAACTAATTTTTTTCTCTGGCATTGATTCCTTCTTACATGTAAAAAAATTAAGTCTTAGAAGAGGATATGGCACCAGTGGAAGAAACATTGGACTTTGAACACACCAGCTCATCTTGTAGGCCTGTGTCCTCAATGGCTAAACAAAGCGAGTACGCTTGCTTTACAGCTGGGCTAATCAAGGCTGGTGATAACTCAGTAGAACAGAGTCCAGAGTCCAGAAATCAGACTCACTCAGATGTGACAACTAATTTTCAACAAAGGTTCAGAGGCAATTCAGCACAGAGAAATGGCTTTTTAGCAGGTAGTGTAGAAAAGTTGAATATCCATATGCAAAAATATAAACTTAGACGCATACCTGGTGTCATATATAAAAATTAACTCCAAGGGCATTTAAACAGACCCCAATGTAAACTTACAATGTATAAAGCTTCTAGAAGAGAACACAGGAGAAAGTCTTCATAACCCCAAGTTAAGGAAAGATTTCTGGGATACAAGGCTATTGACATCATCCATAAATGAAAAATTTAACAAATTGGACTTGGACTTCGGTCTGTAGCAGGCCATATTGAGGGAATGAAAAGTCAAGGCACAGATTGGAAGAAAATACTTGTAAACCACGTATCTGAAAAGATCTGTATCCAGAGCATATAAAGAACTCGTAAAACTTAATAAGAAAACAAGCATCCCAAGTTTTAAAAGTCCAAAGGATTTGAACAGATACTTCCAACAAAGATAAACACATAAAAAGATGCCCACCATCATTCATTGTTAGAATCGCAATTTACAGCCATAATGAGATACCACTACACTTACTGGAATGGCCAAATTTTAAAAAGACGGTTCCAGGTATTGTGAAGATGTAGAGCCCTATCACCTCTCCTATTCTGCCGGTGGAAATGATGTTCGATGGTTTAAACTGTTTGCTAAAACAGATGGGCACAGGTTCTTGAAAAGGGAAACCTACACCCACCATGTGATTGGGCCATTTCCTCCTAGGTATTTACCCAAGAGAAAGGAAAGCACGTGTCCATACAAAGTCTTGTGCAAGAATGTTCATAGGGGCTTTATTGGGAGGAGCTAAGAACTCCCATCATCCAGTGCATAGATAAGTAAATTGTTGTGTATCCACAGAATGGATAATAAAAAGGCCTGGGTTATTGCTACATTAGCAAGTGAAACAACCTGGATGAATCTCGAATTAATTATGCAGAATTAAAGAAACCCGGACAAAAAAAAAGGAATGCTGTATGACTCCATATGTATAAAAAATCTTAAAATGCAAACGAATGGATTGTCATGGGAAACAAATCAGTCCTTGCCTTGGAAGGGATGGGCTGGTGCTGGGAAGGGTGGGAAGGAAGGACTCAGAAGGGTGCTGGGAAACTTGAGAAGCCTGATGGCATTCTTCATTATGGTGATTTTGGTGATGGTTTCATGGGTGTATCCATATGGCAAAAGTTATCAAATTAAGCACTTTAAGTATGCAGTTTATTTTATGTCAATTACACATCAGTGAAGTTATTTAAAAGTGGTGGGGGTGGGTGGGTGGCTCAGTGGGTTAAAGCCTCTGCCTTCGGCTCAGGTCCTGATCCCGGGGTCCTGGGATGGAGCCCCGCATGGAGCTCTCTGCTCAGCAGGGAGCCTGCTTCCCCCTCTCTCTCTGCCTGCCTCTCTGCCTACTTGTGATCTCCGTCTGTCAAATAAATAAAATCTTAAAAAAAAAAAAAAGAAGCCCTCAGGAATTGCATTATTTTCTGCAAGATAATTCTAGAACTTGTTCTGACACCGTTCTGTGTTGCTGATCTGTTCCTTTCCTGTGTGCTGTGCAGCATGCATTTCCTTCAGTTGAAGTAATTAAAAGGTCCTTTGGCTTTTAATATTCAATTGCTCATTTTAGAAAAACGCCTCGGGGGGCACAGTACAAAGGTGGACAGGTGTGGATCTGACTTCGGAGCTGAGTTTATTTGTGGGGTGGTTTTTGGCTTTCTTGTTTGTATGTCATAAAAACAGAAAGCAAAGAGGACTGGGTGTTTAGGACAACAGGTTCCACTGACTCTAAGACAAAGGTCTCCCACCCCCAGGCGGGCTTTCTGTCTTTCACAAGCCCTGTCACATGCTACTGTGTATGGAGAGGAGCAAAATGAAATACGCATGTGCTTTAACACCCTGCCCTGCCCCCCCACTGGAAATCTTTCAAGTAGGAGGAGTCAGGGAGGGTGTTTTTTGTGTGTTTTCCTAGTACCTCTTACTAATCAGTAGTGACAGCAGAGTGGTGATTGCCCTGGGCTGGGTTGGATTTCAAAGAAGTGCTGGGGTAGGTGGGCCAATAGGTGTTTTCAGGTAGGCACTAGAAATGTTCTGTATCTTGCTTCTGATGGTTGTTTCCAGGGTGTAAACAGCTGTTAAAACTCACCAGATTTTGCGCTTTAAAAATGCATACAGTATATTCTCTGTAAATTACCTTGATAAAGTTGTTATTTTAGAAACTTCATACATTTCTACCTTCAGCTCTCCGCCCACAGCTTCAGAAACTAGTGGCCCTGGCACGCACCCACCCCGATTACGTCTTAATAAAATAATCTTATCGTTACCTCCCTGAATCATCTCTTCTTAGGAAAGGAAGAATAATACCTTATAGTTGCTATTTCAGCCATAGACCTATAGATTAGTTTTTATCCTTAAACTTGGATACTGTTTCTTTGCATCTGTGTTTCTAAGGGCAAAGTCAAGGTGAAATGGAGACAGTTTGTTTTAGCCAATGAGCCACATAAGAGTGTGATTACTGGTCCTGTCCCTTCAAACGTGCTAGCTCTGGGGCAGAGCATGCACCAGGATGGTGGTCTATCCTTGGCTCTCTCAAGCCCGGTGATGCCACATAATAAATACTCATTTACTTATGACTTGACTGAATTGATGCCCCCCCCCCCCACACTTTAGTTCTGAATCATCCGTGTTAGATAACCCTCTGCTCCCGATTCCCCCACTGACCCCAGGGGCCTCTCTGGTTCCATGGAATATGGACGAGCTGATAGCTTACCAGCACCCATGGCTTGTCCAAAACAGTGGACAGCCGTCCCTCTTGTCCCTATCCTTTGCATATAATCATCAGTTAGTCCAAATTATTTACTAACAAACCTAGATCTTTCCCAGATCTGATCTTCCAAGAGTGAAGGAGTGACTTGTTCACCTGTATGTGTGTGAATTTCCTGAAAGGATTGGAACCAAAGGGTTTCAATTATTCTCTCAATTATTAAGATCCTTTCTGTAATAATTGAGTTCGTGGTAGAAGTGAATGCACTAATGAGCCCTGTGCTTCGGCGTGACAGAAACATTAATCCTGAGCTCTGAGCCAAGCCTCATCAGCTCTGCCCGGTTAAGCAGGTACACTCTGTCCTCTCAAGTTTGATCGATTATTGACTTCGTAAATGACTCTTCTCAATAAACAAGCATAATGAGGTAATTGACTTGTTCCTAAGAAATGTTCGGGTGCTGAAATGCACCAGTCAGACAGCGATCGTTGTCTTAGGAAATAAAGCTGTGTTGGTAATTCAGTTGGGAGGTCCAGGCCAGACTGAGAAAGCTGTTCGCTTTGGATCCCTAGATCCCCATTTAAAAAGGGCCCCAAAGAACCAATTTTTGTAAATTTACTCCCAGCATGTCTGTCCTAACCAGTGAAGCAGTCAAGAATATAAATTATAATGCATTTAACACCTTAAAAAATCATTCGAATGATCTTCCCTTGGGCAGAATTCTTATCTGTTCATTTAAAAGTGTCCTACACATTTTCTACCCTGAGCAAACATTACTTTAAAAAGAAAAGTTATTTTAAAACATGCCATTCAGTTCAGGCATATTTGATAAGTGCAGAATCTGGTATCAGTAATTACTTGACATCTAAATGTCTGGTGAACAAAATACTCATTAAATTTTGACAGTTACTCAAAACACGTACAAGGCAACGAAGTGATGGGACCTGCGTTTAACGATAGTGAAGGGACACAACAGGACACAGGGACTGGGACGGGTGGCTTTTTTTGGTGGTTGTTGGGAGGGGACCAGGGGCCCCGGGGACAGGGCAGCAAGCAGGAGGCTCTTTATGTGGAGACCTGCCAGCAGGAGGAGGCAAGGCCGAGCACTGTAGGACCAAGGGCTGCCTTTTGACCTTCCCCGTCTGGCTCGCTAAGTCCCCGCCCTAGATTACGAAACATGTTCTGGAAATTATTTCCAGAGGGCACACATCTCTTTGGTGACAGCTTATTTCTGGATTCCTGGTGCGGATGCCCGGCCTCTGATGACATTCAGGGGTATGTTTCATGGCCCATCATCTGATTAGTCACCGAACGCTGAGGACTGTCTCGGCTGGCTTGGGGTCAGAGCATGTGACCGCAGGAGCAAAGAAACTTGTTGATTTCCCCCGGGCTCCTTCTAATACACCCAGTCTTCAGGTCTGGTATCCCCCTTTATGGATGTCCACAGCCTTGTGGAAGTGAGATGCTGGGGCCCTTCCCAGAGCAGTGACCTTTCGGCGGAGTTCTCTGGGGTTCCTTGTGGTGGAATTTCAAGCTTTATGCCTGAAGAGGTGATTTCAGTCATCTCTGAAAAATCTTGGAGTACAAAATGGGCCTGTAACAGATTCTTACAAATAGTCCTCATCTTTGCTTTGAAGAAGGGTGCTTTCGTTCCGTTTTCAGTTCTGGAGTGAGGAGTTGAGAGGTGGGGCATCCTGGTTAGACAGAGTGGAGCTCATACCTTTCTCTACCTTACTGTGCTCACCTGTAAAATGGGTATAAAACAGAGTCTTGGGGAGGCTTGAATGAACACGGATGTCCAGCATTTGGCCCAGAATGGCCCTCCGTGTGGTTCGTCTGCTGTCACTCTCGCTGTCACTAATTATCTTCATCTTCTGGGAGAAGTGAAAGAACTCTGATTCATAGCCACTTGCGTGCTCAGAGCAGGTCTCCCCGGGGGACCCAGGAGGCCCACTAACCCCCCAGCTGCCCAGAGCAGTCACCTCCCAGACGCCCCGAACGTGGTGGTTTGGTCTTCAGGGTTGGAGCCAGGTGCCATCTGCCGGGTTTTAGGTAAGGCAAGCGGGGTTCTACTGGAGTTTCTGAGTCTGCTCCAAGGCAAGGGGCTGCGCAGTGTGGGCATCATATCCTGATCTGGGGCCCTGCTTGCACTCCGTGTCCGACCTCGCACACATCAGTAAAACAGAGGAAACAAGCTGATCCTGTGCCCTTTCCCGAGAACATACCAGCGTCTACTGGGGAGCTGAATTCCTCTATATCTGGGAATATGCTGAGGGCTGGGGATTCCTGTGCTTTATCCAAAACCTGACGCTTGGTCCGAAAGCAGTGGCCCCTGCCTGCAATCTGAGCGAGCCTTCCCAGGCAGGGGCGCCCCCTCTCCTTGGCCTAAGCAGGTGAAAGGCAGGGCCATGCGAATGCACTCGGCTGCAGGCTGGAGCCCCCCTTCTGCAGATTCTGGCACCCAGCCCCATCCGTGCCTCACACCATCCTTTCTGCTTAAAGAAGTGCAGCCTTTGTTTGATCTGCGATCCTAACCACACACCATGTACAGCTCATGCCCATGCTCCATGTTGTAGCTGCTGGAGATGTCAGCAGCTGGCAGCTTGGCTGAGGAGGCCCGGACGCCCCAGCCCAGCAGCTTCAGGCCGAGGAGAAGAGGCATTTCCAGAACAGGCTCCGAGGCTCACTGCCTGTGGCTTCAGCCAGCTCTCTTAGCAGATGCCGAGCCCTGAGCAAGTCATGAAACCTCCAAGCCTCATTTCTTCACTTTTAATATGTGGGAGATGCGATTTCAGTTGGGTGTTACGGTGAGGGCTAAAATACGGGAAGACCTGCAGGTGCCTGGCCTCCCCGGTAAGGGCTCGGGGCGTAAGAGCGGGTCTTGCGTGGGTCCGGCTGTCTGAGGCCAGCTGGTCAGTCCTGCTCAGGGTGTACCCTCACGTTCTAAGGGAAAGACACGTGGAGTGAGATGGACATGGGGCTGGTCAGGTGAAGAGTAGGGAAGGATCCAGAAGGGCAGTCAGTTGAGATCAGGCCTTTTGCCACTTTGGACTACCGTGAAGTGAGGTACAAAGTAGAGCCCCCTTTCGGACTGTGGATATGCTCTCCCTTGCTCCGAGGGCTCATCTTGGGTGACTCCCAGGCAAATCCTATTTAGAAAATATCCTTTTTGTCTGCCAGAATGTTCTCCCAAAACAAGAGTCTGAGATGAGCTCAGAAGCCCATAGTTACAAAAGAGTCCAACTCGCATTTGTGCAAAACACCATCTCAGGCGTCCTTCTTTGGTCTGGCACCTTCCGTGCTGTGCACGGATCTGCGGGCTTCTGGCAGATGGCCGAGGTGATCGGCGTGTGTTCCACGCAGCGTTCCCTGACGCGTCTGTGGAGGTCGTGTTTCCCATGGGGATGAGGGGGAAAGGACGTGAAGTGGGACACGTGTGTCCTGAGACCTGGATATCTTGGTGGCACCTCGGGAGAGAAGCTGAATATGTCGGGGTGTTGGTGAGCCCAAGTCCCAGGGCTAAACCAGCTTGGTGATTTTTAGTTTTGTGAGTTGATCTCTTGTGCTCATTATCTTTGTCACCCTTGTCGCCACCATAAGTAATCAGAGTCTTCTTCATGTTTGCAGGCGAAAGGAGTGAGTTTGTGTTCTGTCCACACTCTCTGGGGCATTTTGTGAGAGCTTCTCTCTGTGAGGGGACGAGGGGCTCCCTAATGTCAAGGCCACCTCTGGGAAGAGACTGGTTTCTTCTTGAAAGCGGGCCTGCAAATGTCCATCCATCCCAGCACTTGGATGGTCCATTTCGAGCAAGAGAAGTAAAACAGGTGGGCGGGAGTGGGGGGCTCCAAAGGAGCCAAGAGGATTTGTAAGATGCCCTTGAATGCCGCAGTGATGTGTTGAATCAGTTACACATGGCAGCGAGCACTTCTGTCAACCGTAGAGCGGTACGCGCTCAGAAACGACGGTCCGGGTGCTTCCTCTCTGCATGCAGAATCCCTGAGATCAAGCAGAGCGTTCAGATCCTGAAAGGATGGATGCTGATTATAAATTTGCGTACATTTGAGGGAGAGATCGAGAAAGAACATTGTAGGCTCTCTAGTTTAA
The DNA here is from genome assembly GCA_004024625.1 of Mellivora capensis. Classification (NCBI taxonomy): domain Eukaryota; kingdom Metazoa; phylum Chordata; class Mammalia; order Carnivora; family Mustelidae; genus Mellivora; species Mellivora capensis. Next base: position 18,861 of record PISX010007284.1, on the reverse strand, counting down.
ATGCTCCCTCCTTAGGACTTAGCCTCTCCTACAGTCTAACAGAATGGGTCTTTATAGGCTTGCTTGATTAATGTCCAGCTTTTCTAACACTCTGGGAGCTCCATGAAGCGGAGACCACGCCTCCTTTTCCACTCCTGTATGCCCAGGGCCTAGCACCGTGCCTGGCCCTTAGTAAGTGCTCAGTAAAAATGCTAGGTTTCATGAATGAGTGATCTGTCTCCCTACAAGAGACCATCATTTCCAGAGAAAGATGATAGCAGACATTGCCTTTCGGACGTTGGGCAGGGATCTTTTCTCAAGGTAGCCATCCCTGGTACAGAGTTTAATTCTGAGGGGAGGCTTCTACTCTTAGCAAGTTAATACGATGGAGTCTCTGAGTCTTGTGTGAAAACTGACTCGTAAAAACTCAGAAGAGGGGAAGGAGAGCTGGCTGGAATTGAAGTGTGAATGCTGCTCTGTACAGAAATACCCGGGCTACCCCTTCTGATTTATTCACACATTATCACATGATTGCCTTGGCCTCGATAAGGTTGGCTGGGATAAGCAGGGTAATCTCTCCTCTCCACGCACTCTATACATCATCGCTCTCCAGCCCGGCTGGCCTGGCACCGAGCAGCCTGCACTCCAGCTGATAACCTTGGGGAGCATCGATCCTCATGGCTTCCAACCAGCGGTAGCTGGTGTCTCGGTTCTTCAAGTGTGTGTAGACAGTGTAGTTCTCGTCTGGTATCGAAGTTTCAGCTACTCTGAATGTACTCTGATGCTCATTTCTTATTGTTGCTGTTGCTATCGATAAAATGTTCTTTATTGCAAATCAGGAGGTATAGGGAAACTATGTCCCTCTTTTTGGCAGCCCAGACCTTTTTGAAGGACTTTTCCCATGAGAGGGAATTTTCTCCCTTGGGAGACCCTGCCTTTCCACAGCAGAAGCTGGAGCTCACTTTCTCAGGCTTCCTTGAAGCTGGGGGGTAACCGTGTCACCCAGTTCCACCAGTCAGATGCATGGACACCATTTTGAATTATGAAACTGGTTTAAACTGGCTTAAAGAAGTCCATTCTGGTGAGGGTGGCAGTCAATACATGCTTTCTGCAAGGTTGCGGGGATGAGAGTTCTAGAGTGTCCGGTGTTCTGTGGGCTGCCCAGAGGCATCCACTGGTATTTCTGATGGAGCAATTCTGTAGTGAGATTTCGGTGGCATTTGTGACCTGGTTTTCTGGCCCTTCTAGAGTCTCCCTGGGCTACCCTTTTGTGAATTCCTTCTCTGTTCAAACCAGTGAGAATAAGTCAGCCTTACTTGCCACCAGGAACCCTGGATGATTCTATGGGTCATTCATGTCCTAGACCCATGAGGGTGCAAAATATCATCATAATCACCTTGGGGCTCCCTGTTGGACCTCTGCCAGTTGCCATATAGTTTTCCTTCCTTCCTGAGCATCAGTCAAGAAAGGCTTAGACCTAGGGACATCTAGGTTGGTCTGCCTTTGTGTTAGTTCCTCCCCAGTTGAAATTAGGCATTTATCTTGGGAGCTGGGGAGGAATGGGGTAATGATCATACTCTTGGGTTAAACAGTTAAGAGAATCTTGGACTTCTGGGGTTCATCTTGTTAACTGTTGAAGTATGCATTTCAGGCTTTTGCAAATTCCCTTCACCTGTAAAGTCTTCAGTCCAGGATAAGCTTCTTTCTAAAACTTCTTCACCTTTTTCCAAATCTTTCCAAAGTGCCACATGCAGTGAATTCAGATGACATATTGTATACATTCATGTTTACGTTTCTGTTGGGATTTGCTGCTAGTTTTGTGGGATAAAATGATTCTAAATTATCTATCTTCGATAGATGTTTTAAATTTTAAATTTAAACAAATTTAAATTTGTTGTTTTAAGTTTTACCATAGTCTTTTCCATGAGCTGTGTTGTTTGAGCTTGAATAATTTATTAAACAAAGACCCTGATGAACAGGGAACCCCTCTTGCTTACTCAAGGCTGACTTAACTGCAGTCACTCCAACTGGAACAGCATGAAGAGAATTCGTGCAGTTACCTTCATGTTCAGGCAATTTGCATGAGTTTCTTGAGAAACATGCAGATCACACAGGTACACTTTGTAAAATTTTTTAAATTAAAAAAAAATTTTCTATTTATTTGAGAGAGAGAGAGAGAGAGTGAGAGTGCAAATTAGAGGAGAAGCAAAGCAGGAAGAAGGGGGAACGAATCTTGGACTCCACACTGAGCACAGAGCCTGACCTGGGGCTTGATCTCATGACCCCAAGATAATGACCTGAGTTGGAACCAAGACTCAGAGACGCTCAACCAACTGAGCCACCCAGGCGCCCCTGTAAAAAAAAATGTTAAGTAGTATCTAGGGAATTGCTTTAGCTTTTCCTTTATCGTCAGCATGGAGACCCAGCGTGAGGAAACAAAAGGAAAAAAGAAAAACCCTTTGAACACTAGTAAATAAATGGAGATGAAACCTCTGATGTTCTAGGAAACTGCATTATCACCTCGGTACCCAGAGACTCAAGTGACAAGGCAGTGACATTCAACGTCATTGGATCCCCACCGGCTATCAGGCACCTTGTCTGATCTGTGTGTGCCTTCCTGTTCTATTTTTTAAGGAAGAGTTCCAAGGTAGAGGAGGACATGGGTCCGTTCCCTTCTCCCAACAGTCCACGTCCTGGAACAGGGTCTGACATGTTCCCTGATGCTCTCCTAGCCCAATGGCACTTTCTTGGGTGGAAAGCAGCCTTACAGCGGGGGGAAGCCTTCCTAAACATGTTGCTCACTGCATGTGCTTGGAAAGGGAAGCCCAACTCAGAGCTGCCCACTGCCTAACTTGTTAAGAGGAACCCTGTTTCATGTTTGGTGAGTGGAAATTCCTATCCACAACCTCTTCAGTCCCCACTCGCGACGCCTCCTCCGTGGCCATCAGATGCACACGCGTTGTCTTGTTTCTGCCTGGCATTCCCCTTCTCACCCACGATCCCCGCACTGCCTTCGCTGTCACTGAGGCAACACTTACCAGGGAAGCCGTTCTGCTCGCCGCAACCTCCAGGCCTGTCCCTCCTGCTCACCTTGTGAGTCCATATGGCCCCATACTTTCCGGTCCCCAATAACACTGACCACATTGCTCTGGAATCTCTTGTTGGTTGGTCTGACTTATACTTGGGGACAATAGGGACCATTTCTTTTTTCTTTTTTTTTTTTTAATTTATTTATTTGTCAGAGAGAGGGAGAGAGAGAGAGAGCGAGCACAGGCAGACAGAGTGGCAGGCAGAGGCAGAGGGAGAAGCAGGCTCCCTGCCAAGCAAGGAGCCCGATGTGGGACTCGATCCCAGGACGCTGGGATCATGACCTGAGCCGAAGGCAGCCGCTCAACCAACTGAGCCACCCAGGCGAATAGGGACCATTTCTAATCTTTGCCCGCCTAGTGGTTGGCCTACAGTTGGCATTAGTAAATGAATCAGTCGTTTAACCAAACTACGTAATTAATAACATCTGTGATGAGTCTAGAACTGTGGTATGGGCAATGGGTGGTTCAAGAGAAGGAAAGTGGGGGGTGCCTGGGTGGCTCAGTGGGTTAAAGCCTCTGCTTTCCGCTCAGGTCATGATCCCAGGGTCCTGGGATCGAGCCCCACATCGGGCTCTCTGCTCCGTGGAGAGCCTGCTTCCTCCTCTCTCTCCCTGCCTGCCTCTCTTGTCTACTTGTAATCTCTGTCAAATAAATAAATAAAATCTTTAAAAAAAAAAAAAAAAGAAGGAAAACGGTCCTGGCTCGGCCATTGACAAGCTCCGTGGCCCTGGGCAGGGCGCTTTGCCTCCCAGCCTCAGTCTCTGTGTAACTGTGTACCTTCCTCAGGACATTTTAAGGATTATATGAAACAGTTAACTGAAAGCACTGGGTACATAGTAAACACTTCTTAGCTGTTGTTATTATCATCGGTCAGCCGAGGGTGGGCCAGCTAGCGGGACTGAGGGACCCACAATGAAGGAACAGGAGATATGAAAGATCATTTCATCCATCCGTCCATCCGTCCAACCATCCGTTCCTTGTGTTGATCGTCTGATGAAAGTCAGACACAGGAAAGATCATTGTGACTGGAGACAGTGATGTGGAAAACGTGAGACTGAAACTCTTCATCTCTTAGGTAGTGTTTTAAAGCAAACGCTTAAGTGGGACAGTCAAGATGCCCACACTCTTCCCAGTGTCATTCATATGATTATCTTCTCATTCAGTCTGCGGTCCCGAATCCGGTCCCCTTTACAACACTGCATATGCATTAAGCCCTCCCCACCGTATGAAGTACTACTGTTATCCCACTTTACAGATGACGAAACAGGCACAGAGATGTTAAGTGACTTGCCTGAGAACACACAGTCAGCAGGGTAGGGCCGGCTGCAGACCCAGGCAGGCTGGCTCCAGGGGGCCCGAGGCCCAAGTGCCCCTCGGAGCGTGTGCACCGAGCCCAGGAGGGCCAGAGGATCAGACGCCAGAGACGGTCCTTCAGTGGTTTACTGCTCGTGGGAGGAGTTCCAACCCCTTTTGTGAAGTAGATGAGATTTAGAGACAGAGAGAGCCAAGGCCAGGGTGGGTTTCCCGGAAGAGGTCTGTGAGGTGGAGATGAGCCTGCGGCATGTCTGTGGGGATCAGCTGGGAAGGGAGGACGAGGAGGAGGAGGGGGCAGAGCGGACTCGGCCAGGGGGCCTTCTAGGGCTGGGAGGACCAACTCAAGTGACGGCGGGGCCTGGGAGGGAGTACCCAGCACGGCCCGAGGCACGCAGGGTGAGCTACTTCCGGCTGTGCTTGGACTTGACTGAGGGTGGTTGAAACAGAGGCTGACGATGAACCTGACCACCACGCAGGATAAACACCCGCAGGGGAGCCTGAGGGCAGTGTCTGTGCCCCTGAAGCACACCTAAGCTTGAGTTCCACCCTCTACCTGGTGACACCTCCACGTGGACCGACAGAATGTGCCGTGATGCAGTTAAGGTCATGAAAAACAATTCGCTCAAGGAGTCACAATAGCGGGAAACTCATCAAGACACTTGTGCTCCTGGGTCCAGCTTGCCGAGCAACGTTGCTGCCAAATAGCCCTCAGGTGTCTTGGGTGGGATGGCGAGGTGATTAAATCAGACGCTGATCCATGAAAAGGAGTGTTTCTGGTTTGTTAAATTACCGCGCTGACAGCAAGGGGCTGGTTTGATTTGTACCTGGTATGATAAGAGGCTCATACAGCAGGGTGACCCACGGGGCAGGGCACGATCTCAGTCATAGCAACACAATATTTATCCGGACGGCAGACAGTCAAGCTGCTAATTCCAGATGCAATCTTTTCCAGGGACTCAGCCAATGCAATAAAAAACAACTTTGTCCATTCCTCACCCAGGCACCCGCTGGTTCTCGGAAATACAACCGCAGGTTACTTCTTGTCAGCTCCCGATGCGAAACCTATTTACTGGTGACTTTAATAAGTATTTTTATTTGAAATAATCACCATTTTAAAAGTCTGATCAGTGACAGGGCACCAAAACACAGAACCCCAGAAACCTTTGCTTTGCTCTGTGTACTTTAAAAAAATAAAAAATTAAAAAATAACAACAGAATTTCAGACTGTATTTCTTTGATTACAAAAGGAATGCATACGTGGGAGAAGTTTTGAAAATACACAAAAGAAAGCAGACCAAAGAGAAGAATCCTAGAGATAATCATTAGTAATACTGGGGTAGTAGTTCCTTCCAGATGGTTTTTCTTTAATCAATTATAGACAGATACATATTCATTTATAACTTGTGGGGGTGTGCCTGTGTATAAAATACAGGACTTGGCAGACGATGGCTGGCACTCATTCTCATATACTGTCTGTGTTACGACAGGGGAGTTGAGTAGCTCTGAAGAGACCATATGTCCCACAAACCCCAAAATATGAACTATCTGGCCAATGACAAAAAGGTTTTTCAACCCGTGTACTATATCAGGCATCCTGTGGCCATTAGGTGTTCTTCAGAATTGTGTGTTCCAGTGAGTAGATGGAAGTTTTCCTTGTTTCCACGTATCCCTTATTCCTGATGGACACATTCAGTCCATCAGTAAACCTCTTGGCTCCATGTCTAGGATTTGTCCTAGACATCTCTTCCCCCCGCCATCTCCTTGAACCTGCACCAGCTCTCATTTCTCACTGGCCCCCTCTCCTCCCTCGCTCCCGAAGAGCTGGTCCGCACACACCAGCCAGAGCTAGCTGTTTCAGTGACTTCCCATCCCACCCAGAGTGCAGCATGCGCCAACACTGGGGGACCTCGGGTGTGATGCCCGCCTAGCTGCCAGGATCCCACAAAATCTTTTGGCTGCCTGATGTTATGAGCTTCCAGGCATATAAATTTAAAGGGTCTAGTTTGGGGCTCCTGGGTGGCTCAGACGGTTGGATGTCTGCCTTTGGCTCGGACCATGATCCCAGGGTCCTGGGGTGGATCCCCACTTCAGACTCCCTGCTCAGTGGGGAGTCTGCTTCTCCCTCTCCTTGCCCCTCCCCCTACTCACACACATGTCTGCACGTATGTGTTCTCTCTCTGTCAATAAAATCTTAGAAAAGCGTCCAATTTTCTACTCATACTAATTGTAATCACTGTGAAATCACTGCTAATTTGGTTATGTTCATCATATAAAATCACATCTTATTTACATCTCCTGTTAGCTTGTAGGTGCTGCTTTTCCTGTTCTCCCTTCAAGTCCATTTTATGAAACTAGGGCCCCTTTCAGAGTAACGCATTTGCAGAACAAGTTGTCGTCACTACTAGGTTGTGATGGAGCACTTTAAAAAATCGGTCACTTGGGACGTGTGAGTGGCTCAGTTGGTTAAGTGGCTGCCTTCGGCTCAGGTCATGATCCCAGCGTCCTGGGATCGAGTCCCACATCGGGCTCCTTGCTCGGCAGGGAGCCTGCTTCTCCCTCTGCCTCTGCCTGCCACTCTGTCTGCCTGTGCTTGCTCTCTCTCTCTCTGACAAATAAATAAATTTAAAAGAAAAAAAAAAAAGTAAAATCTTAAAAAAAAAAAAATCGGTCACTGGAAATTGTACCAACCAAGCTATAAACAACTATTTGGATCAGTCTTTTTTTTTTTTTTTTAATTTTATCTTTTTCCTCCCAGTCTTTTTTTTTTTTTTGACAGAGAGACACAGCGAGAGAGGGAACACAAGCAGGGGCAGAGGGAGAGGGAGAAGTAGGCTTCCCACTGAGCAGGGCGCTCAATGCATGGCTATATCCCAGGACCCTGGGATCATGACCTGAGCTGAGAGCAGATGCTTAAACAACTGAGCCACCCAGGCGCCCCTCCCCCCAGTCTTACTGAGCTAGAACTGAGCTATAACATTGTATAAGTTGAAGACGTGCTACATAATGGTTAAATATATGTATTTTTGCAAAATGATGACCACTGTAAGATTAGTTAGTACCTGTCACCTCTTGAATTTTTCTTCCCTGGGATGAGAACTTTCAAAATCTCCTCTCTGCATAAGTTTTTATAGTCATTATGCTGTGCATTCTGTCCCTAGGACTTATTTGTCCTGTGACTGGAAATTTGCTTACCTTAACCACCTTCACCCAATCTCTCCAACCCTGCCTCCGGCAACCACCCATCTGTCCATCAGTCTTTACCATGAGACCAGTTACTGTATCACTTTTTGAATAAAGTTCTTTTTAGAAATATTTTAATTCCAGTATAGTTAGCATACAGTGTTAGAGATTAGTTGCAGGGGCACAATATAGTGATTCAGCACTTCCGTATGACACCCTGTGCCCTCTTAAATCCCCACCACCTAGTTACCTAGTTCACCCATCCCCCAACCCTTTCCAAATCAATTTCTGAAAGACATATTTACAAGAACACTTAGCCCTTCGATTGTGAGGTCACACCCCCGCAAATAATTATGAAACCTGATAAATGCCTTTTTCTTTCTCTTTAATTATACTGTTACTTGTTTGTTTGTTTGTTTGTTTGTTTTTAAACCAATTCTATCAGGTAACCTCTGTGACAACTAAAAGCTTCTCAACTAGCACTGATGGAGGTCATTTCTGCTATTCTTCTTCCCCGAGCACTTTTCTCTTCACAATGGAGAAATTGAATATACAGCCCTAGTATCTGACAGTTACAGTTAGAGCACTATTATGTGGCCACGTCCTCTTTTTCAGGGATAGTTTCAAGTAAAACCAAACAAAGCATGTTTTAAAGGGATGACTATTACCCTGTGGGGGGACCCTGAGGGGTACCGCCGCGTCCCTCTTTGGGAATGAACTCTGATTAATACCCCTCCTAGGAGGAGCCTCGCTCTTGTGTCCAGGGTTTGTAAACAGTGAGGAGCCTGGGAACAACTGTTTCTCATTTTGGTGAGACTCCCTGTCCATCTCCTCACTTGGGGACAGTGGCACTTTCATGGGGGAAAGGGGACCCACCATCCTGGAAAACACATGTACATCGTGTCCCCTCTTGCACATCTCTCCGCAGCCAGTGCTTCCTGTCCCCTCTGTTACGGCTTCAGACACGGTGTGTCCCGTGCTCTTCGCTTGCATTTAGGACTTGAGGGGATTTTAAACTTGAACTTGCTCGTGATGGGCCCAGAAGCTGGATCAGGAGAAATCTTACACGAGTCATTACCTCCCCCAGTGTCCTGTACGACTCGTGGTTTCATTGTCTCACGAAGCCAAGTTTGCTATAAACAATTCGCATTGGTTATAAATAAGCGGATTGAAAGCAGCATCTGGCCGTGTGAATCCACTGTGGAAATGGATGGTGGACCGTGTGTGTGTGGCGTTGCCATGGTTTGATGCTAAAAGTAGGTGCAGGTAAAGAAGCCAAGTCTCTTGTTTCTATTTTTAAACCGTGAACTTCCTCTAGTACTCAAAATAGGAAAGAAACATGGAAGGTAAGGACAAATGGCACACGTGGAGAGGAAGCTGATGTTGATGTCGATCGTGGAAGTTTACCAGCGTAAGGAAAGAAAATGGCAGGTTGTTCCCAGCTTTCACGAGAACACAGTGGAAGTAGCTCTCACGTGCGCTCAGCTCCCCTCCAGGAGGCCGCTTGCGCCAAGAAGGAGCATTCACAGCGCCCGGTCTTGAATATGTCATTGGAGGTGGGTGCACAGGCTTGTGTTACCCTGGGCCGGGCCCCCTCTGCCTGCTGGGTTCAGTCCTGGTGTCTCCTCTTGGCTGGTGCTGGCGCTGAGTGGGAAGGCGGCAAGATAACCTTGCAGGGGCCCGGGTGCGCTGTGGGTGGCCCCGGGCTCGGTGGGAGAGTGCGGGCCAAGGTGGGGCAGGTTGCGTGGGGTGGTGCCAAGAGGGCAGTGAGGTGGCCTCTTCAGGTCTCCGAAGGGGTGGAAAGAGGAGTCATTGGAAAGGGCAGGTGGGCAGAAACCAGTCTGCAGCCAGAACGACTAGAGCGATGCGGTCAGTAACGTGAGGCTGGATTGTAACCCAAATGACAAGTTCTTATGAGGCCGGCTGAGTCTTCAGCGGTACAAATGATTGAATAAATAAGTGAGTGGGGGAGGGGACCTCATCTGCTTGAGGGAGGACTTCCAAATCCTATAGTCACTACTTCCCCATTCAGGAGGTAGAGCTGTGTCCCTGCCCGTCACTCCCTCCCCCGTGAATGGGCGCCGGACACAGACTTGCTTTCAGATGGCGGCGTGCCAGGGAGAAATAATACCCTTAGAATGGAGAGTCCTGGCAAACACTGCCTCTTCCAAGTGAGCAAGTTCACATCACCAGGGAGCGGTCATGTGGACGTCACGAACCCCTGACACGCTGTGAGGAGAAGGGCCTTCACCTCTGTGACCTTTTTCTCGAAAACCTGCAACCTCAGTCTGACGGTGAGAAAGGCATCAGACAAATCCGAATTGAGGGGCGTTCTCTGGAACACTCGATCCCTCCAAGATCCTCCTCAGAACTGCGAAGGTGGGGAAACCAAGGCAAGTCTGAGCAGGTCTCAGACCACCGGAGGCTAAGACGATGGGACAACTGAAAGCAGCATGGTGCCTCAGACGGGACCCTGGAAGGGGAAAAGGAGGTGGCCGGGGTGGGAATGGGTGAGATTCGAATGAAGTCTGGAATTCTGTTCCTCGTGACGTCGCAGTGCTGGGGTTTAGTTGTGACAAACGTACTGGGGTCATCAAAGTTGTTCACCCAGGGCAACTAGTTGGGGGGAGAGAGTGCATGGGCACTCTCTGTACCATCTTTGTCCCTCTTCTACGAATCTAAAATTCTTCCAAAACTTAAAATGTCTTAAAATGAAACAAGTTGGTGTATGCTTATGGGAGACAAGCTCTGGATGCTGGAAGAAACCCTCCTGAGGAGTCCTGGAGACAGGAAGTCGGGGATGAACGCCATCAGAGCCTCACTGCACCCGGTTTCTCTTCCGAGGTCCTGCACAGTCACTTTTGGATTTGTCTGTTTTTAAAGCTCATTGCTTTGCTAGTCACGGACAGGGCTCTCCTTGTGCCCTGAGAGACATGAGGTCACTACAGGATGCCTTAAAGTTGCTGTGAGCAGATCATTTGGAATCGGGCGGTGGCTGGAAGGAGTAAAGCCACGTTTCCAAGAGCCCAGCTTATCCTCACTCTGACAGCGGCAGAGGCACTAACGAAGACGCCATCCTGTTAAGTTATTAGGGCATTCTGCCTTCCGTGAGAAGCTATAGTGAGGTCTCTTAGGGCCCTCCTCTCCCCCACTTATCAAGACTAGCAAATGTTCAGCTTTTCTTACTGCATCTGGTTCCTCTTCACAAATGCCTAAAGGCTGTAGGATGTTGGCCAGGAGCACATTATCCCAAAACCCACTGCCTGGAAGAGAGGTTCTTTCAGTGTCTGAGATGGCTCATCCCTCAGGCTGGGTCAGCAGGTGGAACTCCCCCAGGCAAGGCCAGAGGAGTGCCAGATGGCCCATGGTGAAAAGGGACAAGGAGGCTTTCTGGTCACCCAGCCCATAACCTCAAAGCCAATTGGGAAATACTGATTAACTGTTTTAGGACTTTTCTGCTGAAAAGTCATCATTTCAGGTTGGCTTCTCCACGAAATACTGGGTGAATGTATAGCCAGGAAGCATCTTATTGGTTGCTACTTAAGGAATGAAAAATAAGTTTTCACACTGACATAAGCCAAATGTGATAAGGAAGATCAGCATATAACAAAAGTCTTACACAACCCATAGTTAAACTGCTTATGATTGCTCGGTCTAGCATTATGTGTTTAAGCTCAAGAGAGGTTGTCGGTTTTGAGCTGTGTGCACTCGTGGAGAATCCCTCCAATCCTTCCTTCCACATAGACCTCTGTCTCTGCAACTTGCGGCCTTAGAAATTTTCCATTTCCTGATGTTTGCTAAGAGCAGTGGAACCTGCCAGGGTTCTTTCTCTCCTTGGCTATTTGTTCTAAGTTTCTTGGAACCAGAGATTCTCTGTTGAGGACCTTCACCCCTGAAATACATGTGCAGACTTCGAAGAGAGCTTTGGGGAGGAAAGTGAGCAAGACTAGTCAGGACCAGTGCATTCTGCGGAGGACGCTTGGCCCAATGAGAAAATTTGGCTTTGATTTTTACCAGAGTGTATATTCCTCTGAGAGTTTTAGAAAACTTTTCTTCCTTTCCCCCTTTCTTTCTTCCTTCCTCCCTCCCTCCCTTCCTTCCATCTTTCCTTTCCTTACTTCTTTCTCTTTTTTTTTTTCTGTAAGGGGGGTTGAGGATGGATGGGATGAAGCAGAGAGAAAGAAATCAGCTCAATACAGAGATATGTCAACTGTTTTAAGGAGAGGAGCGGGGAAGTAAGGAGGAGAGAAAGCAGTGGCCGGTGACCACTAGGCCCTCAGAGAGGGCATCCCGCCGAAGTTTGCCGAGGCTGTGTGTAGCGCAGTGAAGCAAGTGTCGAGAGGCGCAGGACACAACCCAAAACCAAGCCAGTGCCGTTTCAGAGTCTTCTTCTTGGGGCTTCCTTGAGCCCTGGCCAGACTGCCTCTTCTTCCTCCTGTCGGTGTTTCCCAAGGCTACTCCTGTACCCGGTTCCCCGCCACCTCCTACTCTTCTCCCCCATCTGCCCTTACCCCACCCTTCCTAGTATGAACCCACCGACTACTTAAAAGGGTTATTTGCTGTGTTCACACTTTGCTTCTTGGATCCCAGGGGTCACTAACCCCCTACATATCACAGTATGAATATCAACAACCTACAGAGAACTCTTGAACAATGCAAGTATTAGGGGCGCCAATCCCCCACACAGTTGATAATTCCAGGTATAACTTTTAACTCCTCAGAAACCTTACTCACAGCCTGCTGTTGACAGAAGCCTTACCAATAACACGAACGGGTGATTAACACATATCTCGTATGTTGTATGTATTAGATGCTCCATTCTTACCGTGGAGTGCTAGAGAAAAGAAAATGTTGTTAAGAAAATCATAAGGGGGTGGGGCGCCTGGGTGGCTCAGTGGGTTAAATCCTCTGCCTTCAGCTCCGGTCATGATCTCAGGGTCCTGGGATCGAGCCCCACATCGGGCTCTCTGCTCAGCAGAGAGCCTGCTTCCTCCTCTCTCTCTGCCTACTTGTGATCTCTCTCTCTCAAATAAATAAATTTAAAAATCTTAAAAAAAAAAAAAGAAAAAAAATCATAAGGGATGCCTGGGTGGTTAGGTGTCTGACTCTTGGCTTCAGTGTGTGTTGTGATCTCGAGGTCATGGGATGAAGCCCCACTTTGGGCTCTGCGCTGAGCGTGGAGTCTGCGTAAGATTCTCTTTCACCCTTGCCCTCTGCCCCTCCCCCCACTAGCACTGTCTTTTCAAAAAAAGAAATCAGAAAATACATTGACAGTCCTGTACTCTATCGGGAAAAAATTCACATATAAGTGGACCCCTGTTTTTCAAGGGTCAACTGTATAATGAACTTTTGTAAAGAAATGTATTTGATCAGAAAGTTAGGACATCAGTATGCCCCCATAGATCCAGCTGGCACGGGACACAACTCCTGGAGGCTCTTGAGTCTTTATGGTGTTCCCTATTAGCCTTTCTACCCCCCCAGCTTCTCTCCACTCCTTGACCCCCTTTCCCCTCCTGCCGTTGGTTGACTCTTCTCCCAGATTGCTCTCCTTCCACTCCTGCCTTTGCGGCTCCCCCAGGCGGCTGCCTTCTCTAGCATCCCTTGGGCAGCTGCACTCTGTCACATCTAAATCGTACTTTCTAGATGGCTTTGCTTCAGCATACCACTTTGGGGATGGGGCACAATTCCACCCATGGCAGGAGCAGATGGCGGGTGTAGCATGGACCGGATTGGAAAGGTGTGAGCAGCACTTGTTGGCCAACCTGAGTGTCCGTGGCAAAGTTGGGTCCTGTTGGGGTCCCTACTGAGACCAGAACAGATTATATGACAATCCAGCACAAATTAACAAAATGGAAGTTCTGACAAATAGGGGTAAGAAATGGTGAGGTATTGGGTCCTGTAGTTGTTGGCCTGAACAGGTGCACCGTGAGCATGAAGGGGTGTGTTACTAATCATACCAGGATGTGAGGTGCAGCTGGGGACTGTCCTAGGCTGGGAAATCAGTTGGCTACAGTGATAAGCCCAGAAAAGGGTGAAGGTCAAAGAGAAAGCTGGAGGGCAGGGACTTCAGGGGCTCCATGTCTTGGTTTTGGAGAGCCGGCTATTTTTGGATGAAAAGAAATTTAAAGAAAACACTCTGTGTGCTAAGCTTAAAAAAGTAAAATGATAAAATGGGTAACTGGGTTGATTCTGTTCTCATTATAAAAAGAGACAGAGGAAAAAGATTCCCACTTTCTCTTCTGGGCTGGGCTGTCCAGAGGATCTAGGTCACAGTTTTTCCACTGTATCTTGAGCAACCCTGGATTTTCAAGGACTCGATTCAAGGGTTGTCTTTGAAGGGGAATGGAGGCCAAGTTTCAGTGCCCTGTCCTCCCCCCATTTAAACCTGAGTAACTCTTTTTGGTGGTTGTATCTTTTAAATACTAAAGTTTGTTTATAGCATTTGGGGGAAAAAAGGGTTTTTTGCTCTGAAAGTCACTGATCTAGGACAAGTCTCAGTATGATTCCACCAACGAAAAAGCAAGAGAGAGGGTACCGTCTTTCTCAGGACTGTGTACTTGTGATTGTTCATTGCAGAGGGGTAGGATTGACACCACAGACACATAGGGTCACTTTAGCCTTTGATTTTTTTTTTTTCCCCTTCTTCTTCTTTTTTTTTACTCTAAGGGGGGAAAATGTTGTTTTTTGCTTTATTCCAAAAATATACTGGCTTTGATAGCAGCAAACATCCTCTGCTGACAACACTGGAGGTCTCTGGTGGGAGAGGAGGAAAGTAGGGAAAGGGAATTCTAACACTTCTGAGTTAGTGGTTGAACGGAAGACTCACATGGGTTTTCTTTTCCTCTTTCTTTCAACCAATACCTCTCTGCTGCCAAAGAGTGAACTGCTCCAAGACAGAGACTGTTACTGGTCTGGCTTGAGAGAAAATCCTGAAGCCTGAGAGGTCTGCTGGGATGTGCTTCAGAAGGCCTTGTTTCCCAGGTGAAAGAGCAAGGATTTTTTTTTTTTTCTTAGATTTTTTGTTTGTTTGTTTGTTTTTAAAGATATTTTTCATTAGTGATAGAAGCCACAGAAATATCCCCCTTCTATTTAAGAGTAACTTGTATGTACTTATTACTGAAAAATAGAAAACACAGATGGTCAAAAAGAATAAGATGAAAAATATTCATTATTTCCTTAAGCCACGGAAGAAAACCACGATTAACACCTCAGTGTAGATCCTTTGAAATGTTTTTCCTTCTTCTTCCTCACCCTCCCCTCCTTGTCTTCTTAGTTTCCCTTTTTTTATACATATGTTTCCAGGTATTTTCATCAATAGATAAATGTATGTTTTTACATAAATGGGCCTATACATCTTTTCTGTTCTTTTTTAGCTCACCATATCGTGGAAAGATTTTAATAACACTCCCATCCTTCTTAGCAGCAGCATGGAATCTCATTGCAACAAAATTCAATTAATCCCTTATTGATAGGCCTCTAGGTTCTTTTTTTTTTCCAGTTATAAGCATCTCTACATTTAAAATGTGTGTATGATTTATAAGGCACGCAAAATATTTACAAATAACATGACATGACATTGAAAATATACACGTTCAGGGTGCACAGGTGGCTCTGTAGGTTGGGTGTCTGACTCTTGGTTTTGGCTTCAGTCACAACCTCGAGGTTGTGGGATCCAGCCCCATGTCGGGCTCTGGACTCAGCATGCAGTCAGCTTGGGATTGTGTCTCTCCCTCAGCTTGTGTGGCACATACTCCTTCTCTCTCCCTAAAATAAATAAGTCTTTTTAAAAAATGTAAAATAGGTGCTTATAACTTAGAATCACACAATATATTTACAGTGCCTATCTTGCTCGGAGTATTTGATCACAAGCATTTGGTTGCCCTTAGCCTAGGCAGCAGAGGAGACCAGACTGAACTAAGACGAAAAACAGAGTGAGCACAGAACGTTAGGGTGGCTTACAAACGTAGCTCAGTGCGTTCAAGCTGATGGTGAGTCTTCTCTGTGCATAAGGGAGAGGGAAGAGAGAATACAGCTCCCCTTGCTCTGCTGCTGTTGACCACTTGGAACAATTCTTCACTTATGTAACTCACCATTCACTAGTAACATCACCTAAAAATACTAGTTTGTTCTGGTCTAGGAGCTAGCTCTACCAGGCTTTGTACTCTTACTGAGAAACAGTCATGAACAGGAAGGTTCGTTGCCTGCTCTGGGAGGGAGGGATTCAGATACCAGATAGGTAAAGAGATAGTAGGATGAGATGTTGCTCATCTCATTTTTTATTTTATGGAGAAAATGCATCAGAATAGTGGAGTTGAGAATGATACAGGGGATTACTTTTTAAAGAGGAAAGAAATGGGAGAAGAAACAAAATCTTCAGGGAGGGCGGGTTGCAGAGAAGGTGGGTCCTCTTTGGATTTGTTCTTTGAAGATATGTGTGGGACTTCCGGGGTTTAAAAGATAAACCAAGGCACATTATATATCAATTTTAAGAGTGTACGTGTGCAAAAATCAGTTGGACTCAAGTGGTAGCAAGCTGAAAGTGATTAGGAGCACTTTCCCAACAGGAGTTGGGAGAAGACTTTGGTAGAGACTATGTGGAAACAAAGCCAGGCAATTATTTGATTGGCCGTAGCTCGAGTGGTTGCCTTAATTGGGAAAGCCTATTGGATGCTTGGGATTGGTCATCCTTAGGTTAACCTCGGGGCATTTATAGACTTACATTTTGGTTTGCTAATGCAGAATGCTAAAGCCTGAGAACGTTCTCAATCTCAATGGCCTCCTCGCTTCACATAGCACAGGTTAATTGAGATAGTTAGTACTCAGTGATGTGGGGTACATTTTGAACAAGTGGCTCAGAATGGGTAGGGATGAGGTGGCTGATTTGTAGCATGTGCCAATTCCCATGGTGTAAATGCTCCCACCGTGGCTGGCTGAAACGACCTACTTTATATCACTGAACAGGAAAGGGAGGAGATAGGAAGAGTTGCCATGAACTAGTTAGAGGCAGCTCCCACGCACCACAGCTGGTGGGTGGTAGGACCTATGGCCTGGAGTTCTGGAGTATGCCCAGCAGGGGATGTAGGTTTGGGGATAGAGGTGGGGGTTAAAGTCGGGGAAGAGAGAGATTTCCTAGGGGTATCGTATAGCATGGAAGGGGAGGGTGGGCAGCGTTGGAGCGCTAGGACTGTGTTCACAAAATATGGGTCCCTGCCAGCAGCATCAGCAGCATCTGGGAACAGATTCATGGCTTGTCCCTGGTCTGCAGAATTAGAGTGGCCAAGGGTGGGGAAGCCTTACCCTCAAGATCACCCGTGTTGGGAGCCAGTTAGAAGAGGGGCACCTATAGAGACCAAGAGGGAATGTTGAGAGAAGCTGGAGCTGCGCACAGAAAGTGGAGTCTTTGAGACCGGTGTGGGGACAGCGCCAGGACAGAGGGACAGCAGTGCCAAGGTCAGGGTAGGGGCAGAAGGTAGATTGTAACTGTTGAGGTCTGATGACAACAGAACACTGGTTAGGACCTTCAGCTGAAAGAAGAGAAGACAGAGCTCAGTAACTAGGAGATATGTGGTCAGTGATGCAGTTTCTGGAAGAGGCCTGATATAAGAAGGAAAGAGTAGAATTCTTTGAATTCTCCTTCTTGAACCATCAAGAAGGAGATGGGATGGGGCACCTGGGTGGCTCAGTTAGTTAAGCATCTGCCTTTGGCTCAGATCGTGATCCTGGGGTCCTGGGATTGAGTCCCATGTAGCATCGCGCTCCCTGCTCAATGGGGAGGCTGCTTTCCCTCTGCTCCACCCCCTGCTCTCTCTCTCCCAAATAAAATATAAAATCTTAAAAAAAAAAAAAAAAGGAGATGGGATAATTGGTGGCACAAATTGGAGAAGCAAGGAGGGGAGGGGATCAAGAACTCAGGACACAGTCTGGCCTTGGAGAAGTCAGTTAAGGGATCTTATTCTTGTCTTCAGAGGCTGGAGAGAGGAGGAATGGAGAAGATATTAGCATATAGACTAAATGCTTCATGGACTTCTCTAGTACTGTCCTATTCATTGTCTTTTGTAAATCCCTAACCCTTTTCCTTTTTGATTAAAAGCAATTCTAGGGGTGCCTGGGTGGCTCAGTCAGTTGAGCATCTGACTTTTGATTTCAGCTCAGGTCATGATCTCAGGGTCGTGAGATTGAGCCCCGTGTCTGGCTGCATGCTGGGTATAGAGTCTGCCTAAGATTCTGTCTCTCTTTCCCTGTCTCTCTGCCCCCCTCCCCACCCCCCCAAAAAAATTCTGGAAATGTTTCTGAAGCAGTTGGTAAGATTATGTTAACCAGTCTGTTCTCACAGTAGTTTTTGTTTTATATCTAACTTAAACCCATTTTGGCAGAGAAGTAAGAGAATTAAGCTCTAGAGCTGCATGGACCACCGGAAATATAATGCAAGGTACATATAAAAATTAAAATTTCTAGAAGCCATGTTAAATAAAAAACAAGTGAAAGTAATTTTAATATTTTTCATATGCCCAAAACATTATCATTTCAGCATTGTAGTCAATATGAAAGTCAGTAACGAGATGTTTTACATTTTTTTTTCTACTGAGTCTTCGGACTGTGCCCCAGCCACACTTCCTGGGCTCAGTGGCTGCCAGAGTGGACGGTGTGGTTCTGGAGGGTCCACAGAGTTTGTAGCACTGAGTGCTGAGAAAAGAAATCAAAACGTGCCTATTCTTAGGAGGTGACAAAGACTCTGTCTTTGATCAGATTCTAGTTAGCCCCCTCTGAGTTCTTTGGCAGCTAGGCTATATCCTTGGGTATGTTCTCAAGAACCCAGTTTTAGGTTTTTGTTGTTGTTGTTGTATTTTCTTAAGTTTTTATTTAAGTAATCTCTATACCCAATGCAGGGCTCGACCTCACAACCCCGAAATCAATAGTCACCTGCTTCTCTGACCAGAAGCCAGGTGCCCCCTCAAGAACCCAGTTTTAGCAAGAATCTTGTCAGGTCATTTTAGCAAGGATCCCTCCCCCTTGAGATCTGATGACCCTTCATCTCTGACCAAATTCCTCATCTCCCAGAACCTCAAGGTAATCGCCCATCAGCCTGGCCTGCCTTCAGCAAGAATTCTGTTAGGCCAACTTAGCAAACAGCTAATCTTCCTGTCGTAGTAATTTTCTGTCCACTGATGACTCCCCCACTCCCGCACCCACACCCACAACTTGGCCGTTCAAACTAATACTGCCCTATAACCTCCAAGAGAGGGAGAATCCCTCCTATTATCTCTCTCTCTCTCTTTTTTTAAATGTGTATCATTTTTTT
>PISX010007283.1:70632-90143 GCA_004024625.1 Mellivora capensis | reverse complement strand
GGACATTCTTTCCTGCTTTATCGAAGATTAGTTGACCATAGAGTTGAGGGTCTATTTCTGGGCTCTCTATTCTGTTCCATTGATCTATGTGTCTGTTTTTGTGCCAGTACCATACTGTCTTGATGATGACAGCTTTGTAATAGAGCTTGAAGTCCGGAATCGTGATGCCACCAACTTTGGCTTTCTTTTTCAATTGAATCTAGAATTTTTACAAATTGGAATTGAACTATTACATATGATACATACCGACCATAGGAACTAATTTATTGTACCTGAGTCTCCATGGCAGTGGGATTTGCGTCTTTTTCGGCCCAAACCCTTGGAGGAGTAAGATTCCTCCCATTAGGAACAGTAACAGCCTGTGACAGGGATTCTCAGTAAAAGGAAGAAAGGAGGTTTGGAATATGCCTACCTGGTTAAAAAAACACCATTCAGACATTTTTAAATAAAATAGAAAGTTCTATTTCTTAGGCGTGGAAGATATACAGGGCTCCAGTTTCATAGGAGTAGCTCTTTCTTCTTAGGATGCAGAAGGCAATGTCTTCCTCAGGACTTTTTGGGAGGCAGTAGAGTCTTCCCTCTATTTGCTCATCTAAATCTCGACTATACCATATTCTCATTTAATTAGGTTTGTTTATTCAGTAGTTACCCCTCTTTCAGGTCTTTCTCTTACGTCTTTGAGATGATCAACTCTCTGGATTCTTTGCAGGAATATGTTCACAACTGTAACTTTTGGTAAGTTTGTAATTACTTCATATGCCAATAACCAAATGTCTTAGAAAATTTTACTTTAAGGGGCGCAAGGGTGACTTGGTCATTAAGCATCTGCCTTCGGCTCAGGTCATGATCCCAAGGGTCCTGGGATCGAGCCCTGCCTCGCCCTCCCTGCTCAGCAGAGAGCCTGCTTCTCCCTCCTCCTCTGCCTGCTGCTCTACCTACTTGTGCTCTCTCTCCATCTCTCTAATAAATAAATAAAATCTTACAAAAAAAAACCCCTGAAAACCCTGAATGTTATGTATAAAGCAACTTAAGACTGAAAGGTAGAGAGAAGACAGACTGTCTGGAGACCTGGGAATCTGAGGAAGAGTGAAAGTTCCCTGGGTTTTCCTTTTGGCTCATATATCCAGACAGTGCTGAAGAAGCCGGCAACTGGAAATGCTAAACGGCACAAACAGAACAAAGGCCACAACAAAAGCTTTTCCTAGCAAAGGAACAGCCTCATAAGACAAAACATTTAGACAATAGCCACTCCATTCCAGCCAGACACCACAAAAAATGGCCTTACCCACACACCCAGCAAAAATCAAGTGGGGAGCCTAGACTTCCACCCTCATAAGGATAAAATGAGGTGCCCCAGCACCCCCACTGGAGTGGTATGAGCAAAGACTTAGTAGGAAGCCTGGACTTTGATCCCCACCAGTCAGGAGTGACATATTTGTACTGCTCCCCCAACAGTGTCAGTGCAGGCCAGGAGGTGCCTAGACTCACGCCACTGGCCAGCAATAATGGGAACCCCATTTCTGCGGCCATAAGTGGCTGAGTAAGAAACTTGGATTTCTACTGCATCTGGCAATTAACAAGGCAGTTCCCAGGCTTTCCCTGCCAGTGGGATCAGAGAAAGCCAGCGAAGAAAGAGGATTTAAATAAGGTCCAGAGTCTTACAATACAAAAATGTCCATGTTTCAGTTGAAAATTACACCACAAACCTAGAAGATCTCAAACTGAATGAAAAAGAGAAAGATCCCAACACCAAGATGACATGTTAGAATTCTGTGACAAAGATTTTATTTATTTTTTTTAAGAGTTATTTATTTATTTATTTGACAGACAGAGATCACAAGAAGGCAGAGAGAGAGGAGGAAACAGGTTCCCTGCTGAGCAGAGAGCCCGATGCAGGGCTTGATCCCAGGACCCTGGGATCATAACCTGAGCCGAAGGCAGAGGCTTTACCCCACTGAGCCACCCAGGTGCCCCTATTTATTTATTTATTTTTAAAGATTTCATTTATTTACTTGACAGAGATCACAGTAGGCAGAGAGGCAGACAGAGAGAGGGGGAATCAGGCTCCCCGCTGAGCAGAGAGCCCGATGCAGGGCTCCATCCCAGGACCCTGAGATCATGACCGGAGCCGAAGGCAGAGGCCTAACCCACTGAGCCACCCAGGTACCACAGTGACAAAGATTTTAAAGCATCCATGATAGGGGCGTCTGGCTGGCTCAGTCGGTTAAGCGTCTGACTCTTGGTTTCCCCTCAGGTCATGATTTCCTGGTGAGGAGGTTGAGCTCAGCATGGAGGCTGGAGTTGGGCTCTGTCCCCATTAGGAAGTCTGCTTCCCCCTCTTCCCTCTCCCTGTATTCTCTCTGTCTCTGAAATAAATAAATCTAAAAAACAAAAAAATAAAGCAGCCATGATAAAAATGCTTCCGTGAGCAACTACAAACACACCTAAAACAGACTTTCAGTTTTCTACTGCTGCTGTAAAAAATTACCACAAACTAAACAGCTTGGGTGATGCAAGCTTATTGTAGGTTAGAAGTCTGACACAAGTCTCGTAGGCCAAAAAAAAGTTTTCAGAGAAGTGCTTTTCTCTCTGAAGTCTCTAGGGAAGAATCCATTTCCGTGCTCTTCCCAGCTTCCAGAGGTTACCCACATTCCTTGGCTCATGGCCCTCTTCATGTGCCAATCTACCAACATAACATTTCTCTGTGCATTTCTTCAATAATCACATCTTTCTCTAGCCACTGCCAGGGAATTTTCTCTCATTTTAAGGACCCGTTTGAGTAGATTACATCTGCCCAGACAGCTCGGGAAAATCTCCCCATTCAAGTGCTTCAGTTAATCACATTTTAGAAGTCTCTTTTGCCATTTAAAGTAACATTCATAGGGATTCCAGGGATTGGGACATGGACAACTTTGGAGAAGGAACAGAAAAGAAGAAAAAAGGTAGACATACACCCTAACAAATCAATAATTATATGCAATTTTAAATAATCTATACTGATTAAAAAAATAGAACAACAAAAATAAAAGAGGGGCGCCTGGGTGGCTCAGTGGGTTAAAGCCTCTGCTTTCGGCTCAGGTCATGATCTCAGGGTCCTGGGATCGAGCCCCACATCAGGCTCTCTGCTCCGCGGAGAGCCTGCTTCCTCCTTTCTCTCCCTGCCTGCCTCTCTTGCCTGCTTGTAATCTCTGTCTGTCAA
This sequence comes from Mellivora capensis, assembly GCA_004024625.1. Taxonomy (NCBI): domain Eukaryota; kingdom Metazoa; phylum Chordata; class Mammalia; order Carnivora; family Mustelidae; genus Mellivora; species Mellivora capensis. Next base: position 86,944 of record PISX010007283.1, on the reverse strand, counting down.
ATAAATAAATAAAATCTAAAAAAAAATAAAAAATAAAAGAAATTGGCTAGGGCTGGGAGGGAGAGAGGAAAAGAGGGTTAGAGGGCTGAATGAAGCACAAGGACTTTTTTTTTAAAGTTGTTTTTTTTTTTAATTTCAGTGTTCCAGAATTCATTGTTTATGCACCACACCCAGTGCTCCATGCAATACGTGCCCTCCTTAATACCCACCACCAGGCTCACCCAGCATCCCGCCCCCTACCCCTCCAAAATCCTCAGTTTGTTTCTCAGAGTCCACAGTCTCTCATGGTTCGTCTCCCCCTCCAATTTCCTCCAACTCACTTCTCTCCATCTCCCCATGTCCTCCATGTTATTCCATATGCTCCACAAATAAGCAAAACCATATAATAATTGACTCTCTCTGCTTGACTTATTTTCACTCAGCATAATCTCCTCCAGTCCCGTCCATGTTGATACAAAAGTCGGGTATTCATCCTTTCTGATGGAGGCATAATACTCCATAGTGTATATGGACCACATCTTTATCCATTTGTCTTTTGAAGGGCATCTTGGTTCTTTCCACAGTTTGGCGACTGTGGCCATTGCTGCTATGAACAAACATTGGGGCACAGATGGCCCTTCTTTTCACTACATCTGTATCTTTAGGGTAAACACCCAGTAGTGAAGCAAGGGACTTTTTAGAGCAGTGAAACTATTCTGTATGATTCTGTAATGGTGGCTACATTTCATTATAGATTCGTTAAAACCCATAGAATGTACAACACAAAGAATGAATCCTATGGGACGCCTGGGTGGCTCAGTTGGTTAAGCGGCTGCCTTCGGCTCAGGTCATGATCCCAGCGTCCTGGGATGCAGTCCCACATCGGGCTCCTTGCTCGGCAGGGAGCCTGCTTCTCCCTCTGCCTCTGCCTGCCACTCTGCCTGCCTGTGCTCGCTCTCTCTCTCTCTCTGACAAATAAATAGATAAAATCTTTAAAAAAAAAAAAAAAAGAATGAATCCTAATGTAAACTACGGGCTTCAGTTAATAATGTATCAATATTGGCTTATCAGTTATAACAAATGTAGCACACTAATGGAAGATGTTACTAAGAGGGAAAACTGGGGATGGGGGTTAGAAAGTATATGAGAACTCTGTATTTTCTGCTGTAGTTTTAGGTACAAAGAGTTCAAATAAATAGTCTACTAATTAAAAAGAGAGATTGACAAAATGGATTAAGACACATGAGCAAATTATATGCGATCTACAAGAAACTCACTTCAAATTTATATGGGTAGCTTGAAAGTAAAAGGATGGGAAAAGATAAGGCATGCAAACATTGATTACAGAAAATCAGGAGTGGCTATATATATCCAAATCAGGTAAAACAGACTTAAGAACAATTAAGGTTGTCAAAGATAGGAAGGGACATTACATGATAATAAAGGGATCAATACACCAAGAATGGTAATTCTAAATGTGTATACATTTAGGGAAGCAAAACATGTGGAATGAAAACTGATAGAACTGAAAAGAGAAGTAGACAAATCCACAGTTACAGGTGGAGACTTCTCCCCTCCTCTCTCAACAGCTGATAGAACAACTAGGCAGAAAACCAGCAAGTAGATAACACGAAACACTAGTGATCAACAGGATCCCCTCACATTCATGGAAACCCCCTCCCTACTGCCAACAACAGTGGAATACATATTCTTTTCACATATTCCAAGATCGATCATATCCAGAGCCATAAGCCTCCATTTCAACTCAGCTTTTTTTCTCTCTAAAGTCTAAACCAACTGTCAGAGCCTGCAAAGTACTCTTTGCTTAACTTACTGGGGGCCGAACAATGCCATCTTGTAGGACAAACAAAGATAAAGGGTCCACCAGTCCAAACAGTCCCTGGACAATTTCTTGGAGAGAAATGAGCAAACTACGAATCAAAAGAACATCTGGAAATCTACCCTGTATCGTAGAAAACAAGAGATCTATCTGCAACCACAGCAAGTTAGAAGTGGTTGGACTTGCTATGGCTACATCCAGTAGAATTAGAGAAAGTGTGTCGAGAGTTCACATATGTTAGGAATCCCAGCAGATCAAAGACTCTTAGCTTGAACTCTTTTCTATTGGATCTAAAAACAACTACCACCGCCCCCACCCAAATGTGCATGTTACTTTGAAGGTAGGAATTCCAAGGGCAGCATCTTGAAGAGCTAACTTTTTGAGATGAAGCTTTAGCAAAAGTGTTTTACTTAGATAAATAATGCAATTATCACATTTTTAAAATGTTCTGACCTATAGCCAAAAAATAAATGGCCAAGAAGGGTCTAAAAAATATTTTAATAAATGTAAAATACTCCTTTGGTTATTTCTATTTTGTAGAAGATAATGGGCCTCATTCTTCAAATTTAGGTCAAAAACTATGCTTCCACATAACCAAGGCAAACTGTCCTCATTGGTTTTGAAAGAACTTTCCTAGCATAAAAATTGTCATAGGACGCAGCCAACCGCACAAGCATTCCTTCTTGACCATCCTTGGATAGCCCAATAGAAGCCTGCTCTGTGGTGCTCTTCTGTGGCGTTCTTTCAGAGTCACCCAGGGATTAGAAGCCTAAATGCAAAGAATAAAACTTTAAAATTATTTGAAGAATATATAGGAAAATATTTTTATATCAAGATTGAAAAGGATTTCCTTTCTTTTTCTTTATATATATTATATATATATGCTTTTTATTATGGGCAAATTTTAACATATACAAATTAGATAGAATGAACTTCCATGAGGGACACCTGGGTGGGTCAGTCGGTTCAGTGGTGACCCAGGGTCTTGGGATCAAGTCCCGCATTGGGCTCCTTGCTCAGCAGGGAGCCTGCTTCTCCCTCTGCCCGCCGTTCCCTCTGCTTGTGCTCGCTCTCTCTCTGTCACAAATAAATGCAAATAAATGAAACCTTTTTTAAGGTGATGAACCTTCCATGTACCTATTATTCAGCTTTGACCATTACCAACTTGTGGCCAATCTTGCTTTATCTGTCTCCCATTCCTCATATTATTTTGAGGAAAATTCACTCATCACACTACCTCATCTGTAAATATTTCAGAATGTATATCTAAAAGGAAAGGGACCCTAAACAAAAATCACCTCAATATCATTATTACATTAAAAAGACTTTAATACTGATTCCTTGAGCTCATCAAATATCTACTGGGGAAGGATTTCTTGAAAGAAAGGAGAAAACATTGGGAAGAAGGAGGAGAAGGGTAAGGGGAGGAAGCTGGGAGGGATAGATGAAGGAAGGAAGGGAGAAAATAAACCATAAACATAAAAGGCACAAACCTAAAGGAATAACTTGATACATTCTATCACATAATTTTTTATCTTCTTAGGAAACTCTATAAAACCCACCACCTGGCTCCCCCAACAAAATGGAAAGATGGCCCAGAGAATGGGAGAAGATACTGGGAGGCCTGGGTGGCTCAGTTTTTGATTGGCCTCTAGAATTGGGGCAAAATTTGTCTGTTGGGGAGGAAAGCACTGGAGTCCCTAATTAATTAGACTTTCAACATTTAAACCTAAGACATTGTGGTAATTAAACAAGTAACTGATAGAATCACTTTAGGTTAGAATGTAGGGTTTTTTTTTAATTAAATTTCATTTATTTATGTATTTTTTATTAACATATATCTCCAATGAAGACATACAAATAGCTAACAGACACATGAAAAAATGTTCATTATCATTAGCCATCAGGGAGATTCAAGTCAAAACCACACTGAGATACCACCTTACACCAGTTAGAATAGCCAAAATCAACAAGACAGTAAACAACAAGTGTTGGAGAAGATGTGGAGAAAGGGGAACCCTCTTACACTGTTGGTGGGAATGCAAGTTGGTACAGCCACTTTGGAGAACAGTGTGGAGATTCCTTAAGAAATTAAAAATAGAGCTACTCTATGACCCTGCAATTGCATTACTGGGTATTTACCCCAAAGATACAGATGTGGTGAAAAGAAGGGCCATCTGTACCCCAATGTTTATAGCAGCAATGGCCACGGTCGCCAAACTGTGGAAAGAACCAAGATGCCTTTCAACAGACGAATGGATAAGGAAGATGTGGTCCATATACACTATGGAGTATTATGCCTCCATCAGAAAGGATGAATACCCGACTTTTGTATCAACATGGATGGGACTGGAGGAGATTATGCGGAGTGAAATAAGTCAAGCAGAGAGAGTCAATTATCATATGGTCTCGCTTATTTGTGGAGCATAAGAAATAACACGGAGGACATGTGGAGATGGAGAGGAGAAGGGAGTTGGGGGAAACCGGAGGGGGAGACGAACCATGAGAGACTGTGGAGTCTGAAAAACAATCTCAAGGTTTTGGAGGGATGGGGGTAGGATGTTGGGTGAGCCTGGTGGTGGGTATTATGGAGGGTACATATTGCACGGAGCACTGGGTGTGGTGCATAAACAATGAATTCTGGAACACCGAAAATTTTTAAAAATAAATAAAATTTATTTTAAAAAAACATATAATGTATCATCAGGCTTAGTGTGTAGATTTTTTAACTATCATCTTTTTAAATCAGTTGGTTTCTTGATATTCTTTTTTTTTTTTTAAGATTTTTATTTATTTATTTACTTATTTGACAGAGAGAGAGAAAGCACAGGCAGGGGGAACAGCAGGCAGAGGAGAGGGAGAAGTAGACTCCGCACTAAACAGGGAGTTGGATGTAGGACTCTACCCCAAGACTCTGGGATCATGATCTGAGCCAAAGGCAGCGGCTTAGCCACTGAGCCACCCAGGTGTCCTATCAATTTACTCGGAGATATTAAAGCCTCCATGCCACTCTCCCTATTTTAAACCTTGTAATAGCTTCCTGTAACATTTGGAATAAAACCCAAAGATCCTTAACAGTAGAAGCTGCCAAATTTTCTGTTCAAGGTGCACTTAGTATCTCAGTACATGTTTTCAAGGTGCTCTTAGGCCCGAAGAAATACCTAACAGTTATGTTTATTAAGTAGCTAAGTCCAAGCGAGTTAATAAATATGTCCTAACAGCGCCTCCTGGGCGCTGCAGAACTTCCCAGACCTTCGACTCAGACAACCACCCTCATTTCCTGCTCTACATGGATTCTCTCGAGGGTGTAACTTTTTATCACACCAACAGCGGAAAACTCCTCCAAAGAAACAGCAGGATCTGAAGTTCAAAGGGAAAACCAGCTCGAGTTGGTAAGTTCCCACGCTGTCCGAGAGATGTCGCTGTGTTTCCCTTAAAACAGAAAGCGTCCGCAGCTCCCCCGGGGAGTTTGCTGAGGACGCCCCGGGGGATCCTCAACCCAGGGTTTGGGACAGGTTTCTAGCTCCTTCAATAGTTCACCCCTATCCACTTCAGCCTCGTTTTGTTGTGCTCTCCTTCTTGTCTGCTACGCTGTAGCTTCACTGGCTTTTTTTTTTCCCCCCAAAAGACTGAGCTTGTCTTTTCACGCTGCTGTCTTTTTTGGAAATGTTCTCCAACATGAGAAACCCTCCTGAAGTCCCCTGCTGTTTTTTCAATAGACTATAAGCTGCATGAAAGCAGGGACCTTCTTTGTTTTCTTCATCTTATATCTGGCGCCTAGCACAGTACTTGGCCCATAGTAGGAACTCCATACTTAAAAACATCAAAAAATTAAAACAAAACAAAACAAAATCTATTGATATTTTTAAAGAGTCTGTTTGTTTTGTTTGTATATGAGCGAGTGCACAAGCAGGGGGAGGAGTAGAGGGGTAAAGAGTCTCCAGCAGACTCCCCGCGCTGAGCCCCAGGTCCCCACACCCTGAGATCATGACCTGAGCCAAAACCCTCTGCTGAACCAGCTGAGCCACCCAGGTGTCCCTATTGATATATTTATTTAGAGATTAATTTTAAGGCATGCAATCAAGGTATGACAGACAAGAGAAATTCCTTTCTTGCTAGTTCAATTTGTCAGTAAGCAGTTATAAATCTAAAAATCGATAGCATTTTTTAATGTGATTGCTAGCAGTGGCATTCAAAAAAAAAGAAATTTAAAGGGAAAAATAATCTTTTCAACAAGTAGAGCTGGGACAACTTGATATCCACATGCAAAACAATGATACTACTTCATGATATTAAGAAAGTAACCCAAGGGGCACGTGGGTGGCTCAGTAGGTTAAGCCTCTGCCTTCAGCTCAGGTCACGATCTCAGGGTCCTGGGATCTAGTTCCACATCGGGCTTTCTGCTCAGCAGGGAGCCTACTTCCTCCTCTCTCTCTCTCTCTCTCTGCCTGCCTCTCTGCCTATTTGTGATCTCTCTCTGTCAAATAAATAAATAAAAATCTTAACAAAATAAGAAAGTAACTCAAAATAGATCATAAATCTACATGTAAAGCTGGAATTACAAAACTCCTTGGGTAAAAATGGGAGAAAATCTTTATAAACATAGACGAGGCGATAGTTTCTTAGATATAACACCAAAAGCACAAGCCACAAAAGAAAAACTAGATAAACTAGACTTCATCAAAATTTCAGTTTTCTGCTTCCAAGAACATCACTGAAAAACTGAAAAGACAACCCGCAACCCGAGAACTTTTTTGTAAATCATATATCTAATGAGGACTTGGATCCAAAGTATATAAAGAACTCTTACAACTCAATAAAAAGACAAATAACCAATTTAAAGAATGAACTATGGGGTGCCTGGGTGCCTCAGTCAGTTAAGCGTCTGCCTTCAGCCGGGGTCATGATCCCAGGGGCCTCAGATAGTCCCGAATGGGGCTCTCTGCTCAGCAGAGAGTCTGCTTCTCCCTTTCTCTCTCCCTCTGCCTATCCCCCTGCTCATGCTCGCTCTTTCTCTCAAATAAATAAAATCTTTTTTAAAAAATTAAAAATGAACTGAGGGTATTAACAGACATTTCTCCAAAGAAGATATACAAATGGCCAGCAAGCACATGAAAATATGCTCAGTATCATTAGCCATGAGGGAAATGCAAATCAAAACCACAAGGAAGTACTACTTCACACTCACTCAGATGGCTAAAATAAAAAAGACAAACAATAACAAGTGTTGGCAAGGATGTAGAGAAATGGGAACATTGTTAATGAGATTGTAAAATGGTGCGGCCACTTTCGAAAATTTTGGCAGCTCCCCAAAATGTTAAATGTGAAGTTACCACACAACCCAGTAATTCCACTCCCAGGTATACATACCAGAGAAATGAAAATAAATGTGTTCACACAAAAATATATACGTTAATGTTTATGGCAACATTATTCACAATAGCCAAAAAGTGCGAACAGTGGAAAGGCCCATCAGTTAATGAATGGATAAAGGAAATGTGGTACACCCATGCAACCCAGTATTATTTGACCCAAAAAAGAAAAAAGTACTGGCATATGGTACAACATGGATGAACCTTGAAAATGTTACTCGAAGTGAAAGAAGCCAGCCACAAAAGACTATGTATTATGTGATTGCATTCGTATACAATGCCCACAACAGGAAAACCCACCCAGATTAGTGATTGCCAGGGGCTGGAGGGAGGCAGGAATGTGGAGTGACTGCTCAGAATGGTTGTAGGGTTTTCTTTCCATAAAAATGTTCTAGACTTAGATAACAGTGATGGTTGCACAAATGTGAATATATACTAAAAACCACTGAGCGGTACACTTTGAAAGGGTGAACGTTATGATATGCCAATAATATCTCAATATAGCTGTTATTTAAAAGCAATTAAAAAATCATTGTTGTCTTTCTCATTGCCTGCAGAATAAAATTCTCAGTGTAGGATCGTATGCAAGGCTCACAAGAGCTGGTATCTCCTATCACTCCATCTTTCCTTCCCTACCAAGAATAGGAGCTCCAGTTACAGCAAACTACATGGGGTTTCTTAGGCCTTACTCATGCAGCCGTGGCTTCATACATTCCGTTCCCTCTGCCTTGCATGCCCCTTCCTTACCTGCCTAGTGAATTCGCTCTTGTCACTTTGGACCCAGCTCCCTCCAGACTGAGCTGGTGGCCCTCCTTCGTGTGCCCAACCCATAGACAATGACTTCCTTGCTGTAGTTTCACAGAACTGATTCTCTTCCAGGTGGGAATTATTACTTTTTTAATAAATTATTATTACTTCTCTCTCTGCAATCTCGGCTTCTAGCAGAGGTGCTCGATAAATGAGACAAAAGAATGAGTGACTGAGTAAGCTTTTGTCATTCTTGATTTAGTTTTTGTTCTCTTGCCTACCCTTATTCATGTCTGTTAACATACAGCTTTCGAATGGGATGCTTTTCATGTCTATATAATTTCTGTGATTGAAGACTTTTGGGGATCATCTGGCTGGCTCCAGTCAGTAGAGCACGTGACTCTTGATCTCAGGGTTGTAAGTTTGAGTCCCACACTGGGTGTGGAGATTATTTAAAAATAAAATCTTAAAAAAATAAAAATCTACAACTTTTGTAATGAAGTAAGCTAAACAAAGGATTCCCACCTCAAAAAAATTACTAGCAAATTTCTTTTCTCAGATGCTGCTTTTGTAGGGGTTGTAAAATTTAGGTAACCGGTTGCTACTTACTCTCATGATCTGATTTAAAGCAAATCACTGATAGGTAGATCTGATAAATGTGTCTGTGAGTTCATAAATTGAAAGTAGAGGGGTGCCTGGTTCGCTCAGTCAAGCATCCAACTCTTTACTTTCATCTTAGGTCATGATCTCAGGGTAGTGAGATGGAGGCCTGCGTCAGGCTCCGTGCTCAACGAGGGATCTGCTTGAGATCCTCCCTCGCTCTCCCTCTGCCCCTTCTTCTGAGCACACACGTGCTCGCTCGCTCTCTCTTTCAAATAAGTAAATAAATAAAACTTTTTAAAACATATTTTTTAAAAATATGTAAATAAATTGCAAGTAGCATCCTCAAATACAGAGTTTGCAACTGTCTCGAACAACATTTCGCTACTTCCTCCACTTCACGACTGTGAGTCTACCTCACCACCTCATCACGTGACATCAACTGCTAAGTTCCTTCACTGTGAGGTCATGTTCTTAAGTTGGAAAGAACTAGAAACGAGATGTGTAAGGCCCCAAGTGAGTTTCGTGGATCAGAGAGTGAGTCACAGAGATCAGACTCTGACACACATCTCCCACTATGTTTATTTTTTTTTTAAGATTTTATTTATTTATTTGACAGACCGAGATCACAAGTAGGCAGAGAGGCAGGCAGGGAGAGAGAGGAGGAAGCAGGCTCCCCGCCAAGCAGAGAGCCTGATGCGGGGCTCGATCCCAGGACCCTGGGATTATGACCTGAGCAGAAAGCAGAGGCTTTAACCCACTGAGCCACCCAGGTGCCCCTTATTTTCTCATTTTAAGTTCCAACTTGAATTTAGAGAAATATTTCAGTTGCCTCTTTACCAGTCTTTTAGCTCAGCCGTGGGTTAGGAGAGATAGGTCAGAATAAAGAAGGCATGTGGGCAAAAAAGGTACACTTTGAAGTGGCGAATATCTTTATGCTTATCTTTGTCTCTGTCGGGAAGTAGCTGTGGGAGCTGAGCATGACGTCTTGACAGTGAGCGGGGCTAGGAGAGAATTTTTCTGCATAATCTTTCAGATTCTCTGTTTCTGACGGGACTTGAAAAATGATTCTAAACTTTTACACATCACAGAAAATCTGACTAGCTTATCTCTTGGGAGAATATGCGTCAGGGGATGTTTACTTTTCCGATTTTCTAAGGTATCTTGAATAAACCAACTTCATCTGAGCCTTAGAAATCAATACCCACGAGGCCTGGGATTGCTTCGTGACTGCCGCCTGTGAGCTGGTGTAGGGGAAGAAAACGTCATTCCCCCTCTTCTAGATTCTTTGGCTGGCCTGATCATTAAATGGACATAAAACAGGTTAACAAGAGAAAAACAAATGTAATTTCATACACAAGAGCTCACAGAAATGTGAAACTCAAGGCAGGCAGCTTTCATCCCTTTTTTTTTTTAAATAAATATATATTTTTAAGATTTTATTTATTTATTTGTCAGAGAGAGCCAGAGAGCGAGCACAGGCAGGCAGAGTGGCAGGCAGAGGCAGAGGGAGAAGCAGACTCCCTGCCAAGCAAGGAGCCCGATGTGGGACTCGATCCCAGGACGCTGGGATCATGACCTGAGCTGAAGGCAACCACTTAACCAACTGAGCCACCCAGGTGTCCTGCTTTCATCCCTTTTAAACAAGGAACGATGACTGTATGAGGGATTACCAAAACAAAGAAGCAGGACCTGGGGGTAGTAAACCACTGAGGAAGTAGCAGGGATTGTTTATACAGTTTTCTTGGCTCTGACTTCCCTATCTCTGGTGATAGGGATGTCTTGTTTCCTCCTGGTACCAGAAGGGTACCTTTCACCGGGAGATGTGTTTCCGGCTTTCAAGGGGACAAAGGATGACCGGAGTGTGCTATTTGCACTGGATGTTTCTTAAGTAACTTTACTTAAAATACTCAATATACCAAAGTGGCATATTTGGGGGAAGCCTGCCCGGAACCCCATCATTGGTAAAATCATGCTCTCATTTCACTCCACTCATGTTAACTAGGGCCGTCAGGGATCCTATTCCTGTACTGGAAAGAGTTTACATACTTTATCTCACCTGATCCTCACCGTAATTCGGAGAGAAGGAAGTAACATGATCTCCTTTTTGCACCTGAAGAAACAGCCTTAGAGCAGGGAAGTAAGTGGCCCAAGACTGTGCCACTACTGCATGGCAGAGCTGAGATTCCTTTCAGACCCATCCGCTCTGGGGTTACTCTGACTCAGTCCCCATGCTGTGTGCTACTGCTGTCCATGTGCAGTCCAGAAAATGGAAAATTAGAGCTTGGATGTGAGTTCTAGAACTGGATTGTTCAGCGTCCTTCTGTCCCATCTGTTATTTGTTTGGGCTTAAAATGACGAAAGGGAACAGATGTGGTGTGGTAGGCAGAGTAATGGCCCCGGTTAAAAAGCAAAATTCAAGGAAGTTTGAAGATCTAATTGGCTTTATTAAATGATTCATGAATTGGCAGCATCCTTCCAGCAAGTAGGGAGATGCTCTGAGGAGTTGTACAAAGTGGAAGGTTTTTATAAAGGAAAGTGGGGCAAGGGAGATTTATTAGCAAAAGAAAGGCCTGTTTCAAGCCAGGACATATGGTTGGGGGGGGTGGGGAATGTCCCAGGCATATTCCTGGAATAGGCTGAAACTGTAATTAAGACTTGGCTCGCTGTCACAGGGGAGTGGGGGGCCAAAGGACTCCATCTGGAGCTTGTTGTTTCTTTTTTTTTTTTTTTTAACATCCCCGAAGGATGTCCCTGTCTTAAATCCCAGAACTTATGACTATGTTACCTTAACATAGTAAAAGAGACTTTGCAGAGGTGATTAAGTTAATGATTTGAGCTGGGAGATTATCCTAAATTATCCATCAGGTCCAAAATCATCACAATGGGCCTCAGAAGTAAAAGAGGGAGGCAGGAAAGAATCAGAGATATGATGACTGAAGCCGCCCGGGGGCCATAAACCAAGGAATATGGGCAGCCTCTAGAAGCCAGAAAGGGCAAGGAAATTGATTCTTGTCCCGTGGCCTCCAAAAGCAAGTAGGGCTGCCATCATCTTGATTTTAGCCCTGTAGGACTCACTTCTGACTTCTGACCTCTAGAACTGCAATGCAATAAACCTGTATTGTTTTTAAGCCACTAAATTCATGGTAGTATGTTACAGCAGCCACAGGAAGCTAATACGCGTTGATGTAGGAAATATGTGAGGGTTTGAAGCTGATGGCCAAGAACACATTCTTGAGATATCTTTGGTGCAAAGAGGTGGTTTTATTAAAGCATAGAAACAGGACCCTGGGCAGAAAGGAACCCCTGCCCAGGGGGTCATGAGGAGTGGCCCATTATATACTTTCAAGTTGGGAAGGGGTTAGGGATAGCGTAAGTCTCTAAGGAATTTTGGAAGTGAGGTTTCCAGGACCTTGAAGGGGCTACCTGTTGCTAGGAAAAGGTCATTTTTAAAAAGATTTCATTTATTTATTTATTTATGAGAGAGTGTTGTGTGCGTTTGCGTGCACGAGAGAGAAGGAGCAGGGGGAGAGGGAAAGCAGAATCCCCAACGGGCAGGGAGCCCAATGTGGTGCTTGATCCCGGGACTCTGGGATCATGACCAGAGCTGAAGGCAGACGCCTAACCAACTGAGCCACCCAGGTGCCCCAGAAAAACATTTATTAGTGTCTAATAAAACCTGAGTTGTGATGTATATCAGTGGGTCATATGCTTGGGGATGATTGCCAACATGTATCTTGGGAGGAGGGAGAGACAAAGGAAGTTTCCAAAGGAATTTTTGTATGTTAAAGTAGAATTACAGGATCCTGGGGTTTGGGCTAAGATTGCCTTCTGCCCTTAGCAAAGTATTAACAGTGAGGCAGCTGAGTCCCTAGAGGAAGGTCACTCTGCTGTTTCAACGATGTGTCAGTAGGCTGTAAGTAGTAAGGAAAGTTAATAACTCTTCTTCTGCCTTTGTTTCCCACATCACACGTGGTGTCTGACACTCAGATCCCTCCACTACACAGGGACCAAAATTCATGCAGTAATTCTTGGTAATGTCATCCCTTTACCAAGTGGTGGTAGGTTCTGGTTATAAATAACAGGTATGAAGAAAAGGAGTACTGGCCTTGAGGTTCTAAGCGCCGGTTTCACAAGGTCACATGGAAAGAACTCACAGTCTTCAAGAGCTTCCTTTTTCTTCTCTCTATAACACTAAAGCATCTTAAATATGTTACTTCGCAGTCTACTGAGCCCCTACTATATTCTAGGTTCCAGAAATTCAAGGATTGAGTAGGACTCAGATCCTTAAGGAATTTAGAGCCTAGCAGGGTGGTGAAACATGTAAACTAGTACAATGCAACAAGATATGTGCGAAGACAAAAATATCTTCAGGAAAAGAATCCTAGTGTATGGAAAATATCCACTCTGCCGGTGGGAGGTGGCGAGTAGGGAGGAGTAGTTAGGGTTTGGAGAGGGTTTGGTGTCACAGCTGGGGGTGACTAACATCTTTGAAATCCCCAGTTTTGATGGGAGTTCTGACACCTAATCTAGGTCCCTGTGTCCCCAGCCCTTGGCTGTGTCAGGGTTGTAGCCTCTATGGAATCATTTTGCTTCAAATTTCAAGCTGTGGAAGGAGGGAGACCTGAGAGGAAGAGTCGAGGAAGGAGAAGAGTGCCTGATACACAGATATAACAAATGTTTGAAGCACTGGAGATCTGTTCCCCATGATTTCCATGGAACTTCAAGAGAGATATAGAAAGCGAAAGGTTTTGTGGGCATTCGGAATAAGTAGCCCCAAGATGTGCCACTTTGGCATGCAGATTATTTTGATCTAAAAATAATCAAGGCCCAAAAAGATGCAGGAAGAAAAAAAAAAAAGATGCAGGAAGAAATTCTGTGCTTCCCCTCTAACTGCCTAAAGGAATTTAGATAGAAGACCTACTCAAGTTAACAGAGCCATCACCACAGAGAACTACATTAAAATATGAAGTAGGCAGAGTAGAGAGAGAGAAAACTAGCAAGGTCATTTGATCAAAGCTCTCTCTATGTCCCATTGTTTCTTGGTGGCCCAGCAAACATTTTTTTTTTTAAAGATTTTATTTATTTATTTATTTATTTGTCAGAGAGTGAGCACAGGCAGGCAGAGGCAGAGGGAGAAGCAGGCTCCCTGCCGAGCAAGGAGCCCGATGTGGGACTCGATCCCAGGACGCTGGGATCATGACCTGAGCCGCTGGGATCATGACCTGAGCCGAAGGCAGCTGCTTAACGGACTGAGCCACCCAGGCATCCCAAACATTTTTTTTTTAAACCAAACATTTACTCTTTCTTTTCTTCCTTTCAATTGTCTTCCTTCGCTTTGAAGTCCCAGACTTCTACCTACCCCTTCTCCTTAGTTTAGGATGACATATATGCCTCCATTTGAGGGCACCTGGCTAGCTCAGTTGATAGAGCATGCAGCTCTTGATGTCAGAATTATGAGTTCAAGTCCCACATTGGGCACAGGGTTTACTTTAAAAAAACAAAAACAAAAACACATGTACTTCGTTTTTCCCGACTTGTCTTTGGAATCTCATGTTTATTTGGATTCCCCCTATGTACAAAATGAAATTTGACTTTCCTCTGTTAATTTGTCTCTTTCCAATCTGATTTTAGACCAGCCAGAAGAACTTGAAGGGCAAAGAGAAGTTTTTCTTTCCCAACAGTTTCACAAATTGTAAAGTACCAGCTACAAAAAGTATTTTTTAGGGGCTCCTGGGTGGCTCAGTGAGTTAAAGCCTCTGCCTTTGGCTCAGGTCATGATCCCAGGGTCCTGGGATCAAGCCCTGCATTGGGCTCTCTGCTTGGCAGGGAGCCTGCTTCCCTTCCTCTCTCTCTGCCTACTTGTGATCTATGTCTGTCAAATAAATAAATAAGATTTTTTTAAAGTATTTTTTAAAGATTTTATTTATTTATTTGACAGAGAGATAGTGAGAGAGTGAACACAAGCAGTGAGAGAGGGAGAAGCAGGCTCCCCACTGAGCTGGGAGCCCAACTGGGGTGGGGAGGGGTCAATCCCAGGATGCTGGGATCATGACCTGAGCCAAAGGCAGACACTTAACGACTGGGCCACCCAGGCGCCCCTAAATATAAAGTATTGTATCCACTTGCTTGCGATTTATGCTTACACACCGGGAAATTTTGTCTCTAAACTAAGTCAATCTTTCCGTTAAGAAAATACACACAAGGGGCATGTGTATTTCCTGGTATGTGTAAATACTAGGAAACTGGATTTTAAAGCTGGAAAGGACTTTAAAGATAATTTAATGAGAGCTTGTTTTATCTTGTCAGTGGGGCTGAAAGTCCTTTGAGGTTATAGAGATAGGGGCAGTGCCAAGATTTAATACCCAAGTCTTCCAGCTCCCAGCCCAAAGTTCTTGCCCATGTGGTGCACTTCTCACTTAGTTTGTGTCAAGATTTATCTGGACTTACTATTTTGTTCCCAGCAGTTTTAGGTTATAACAAGTGCGCTTTTTTAGTGCAAGTCTTTTTCAAAAAATAAGTTTATCAGAGCTCTAAATTTATCAATTTTACAAATGAAGACAGAAATAGTAAGTGTTCAGGAGAAAAAGTAGCATAAATCAGCCCAAAATAACTAAACACTTTATTAAATCTTTCTTTCATTATAGATTATTCAGGTATAGATTATAGATCACAGAAATTTTTCCTCGAAGTATAAAGTGACATATTTTTTTTAAAGTTTATTTATTTGAGTGAGAGAGAGTGAGATCAGGAGCAGGGGGAAGGGTAGAGGACTCCCCCTGAGCCAGGAACCTGATATAGGACTCCATCCTGGGACCCCAGATCATGACCTGAGCCTAAGGAAGATGCTTAAAGGACTGAGCCACCCAGGAGCCCAAGTGACATTTTAAAAATGATAAATAGATACATGTTTAAGTACTGAAAAGGTTTAGTTAAAGACACTTGGCTCAGTGATGTAGGCTTTGCTAAAAGAGGTGTAATTGCCAAGAAGGAGGAAATCTCTACTCTCTACTCTTGGGTCCATTTATTTGATATCAGCTGTCAGAGCTGGGGCTTCATGAAGGAAGGGCTACCAGCATCCATATCTACCCAGGGATGTTACTACCCTATTTTCCCCCTATTGTTGTTATGCCCACCACAGACTTTGCGAAAGTCATTTTCCACGTCTGTTTATCATTTTGCTTTTGCTGAGTAATTCAGTCAACTGGGGTAACCCCCTATAGTATTCATCCTCACTTAACTGGAGGAAGGAAATCTCAACAATTCACGCCATCTCTCACATGGGTTTTCCAAAAAAACCCTCAAAACGCTGGAATCCACCCCTTTCAGTGGAAACCACAGGAGACTAAAAGACATCCTGGTGCACGGTTCCCCTCGCGGGCGCCCAAGCCCGGAAGCAGCGCCCCGGGGGAGGCATGTGGAAGCGCCCCTCCGGGAGTCCAGCGCCCTCCCGGCCGGCTGACAAATGCTGCCCCGGGGCTGGGGTCGGTTCAGCCAGGCCCCCGGGCCCCAGCCACCGCCACACGGCCGCCCGGGCCTGCTAGACGCGCGCGCGCGCCGGGGTCAGGTCGAGGACGCGGGCGGGGCAGGGAGGCGTAAGGGCCGGCCCGGGACGTGCCCACGTGACAGCCCCGCCCGCCGCCTGCAGCCCCCTGTGCCGCCGCTGCAGCTGCCGCCGCCGCCGCCGCCCCCCCCCCCCCCCCCCCCCCCCCCCCCCCCCCCCCCCCCCCCCCCCCCCCCCCCCCCCCCCCCCCCCCCCCCCCCCCCCCCCCCC
>PISX010007283.1:15934-70532 GCA_004024625.1 Mellivora capensis | reverse complement strand
AGGCCGCCATTTTACCCTGATTTAGGCCTTTAAGGTGGGGGCTGCAGCCCCGCTGCTCGCTCTCCAGCCAGCCGGCCGGCCGGCCTAGCCTCCCGCCGTCAGGCCGGGCCCTGCTGCTCTTCGGATCCCTGAGGACGAGGAGGGCGCGGGTCGGGGGCCAGAGCCTAAGCCGGACAGGAGGCGTCCGGAGAGGTCGAGGCTTTGGGAGCTGCGGCCAGAGGCGCGGGAGGGTCTGCGGGGCTGACCCCGCGCGTGCCGCGTTTGCGCGGGGTTTCCTTTTACTTAGCGCTCGCCTCTCAAATTGGTACGTGCTCTAAAGCCCTTGCTGAAGGCTTTCGGTTAAGGGTCTCGGTGGCCTGTAATAAAACCCTTAAGAGGAGATTAAGGAGGTGGGAGAACGCTTTTTTTAAATGCTTTTTCGCCGTAAAAAGCTTTTACACTAGCTCCGTTAGTTTTGAAGTGTCTGCATTTGAGCTGTGAGGCAATTATGTTGTAGCCGTGGGCGGTTTGGAGTTCACACTTGATTCTCTTTCCTTATGAGGAAACGGCACTGGCTAGGATGACTTTAAAGAAAAAAATAGTAGAAGCTTTAACTGAAATCCAAAAGTGTTTTTTTAAGGCCTGCAGAGTTGACACAATACAGAAGGTATTTTTGCTGCTGCTCCTGAAGCACTGACATCACCCAGTGAAATAGGAAACATTTCAGGGATGGGACAGCTTGCATTTGTCCCTTTCCCTCTACCTTCCATTTACTTCAACCTCCAAACCCCTTTAAAAAGGATGAATGGGGCAGGATGAGTTAGAATCCTTCGGCGCATCTCATATACTGATAATTAAAGTGTGGCAAATCTGATTGGACTTCTTGCATGGTACGGTGCAATTTTTGATGTCCAGATTAAAGTCAATCCTCTCTAGGCAAACAGTAATTTTGGTTAAAACCAAAATGCTTGCTCTGAGTTACTGTTCTTTTTTTATTTCAGGCTTCTGGAGTTACAGTGAATGATGAAGTCATCAAAGTTTTTAATGATATGAAAGTAAGGAAATCTTCTACACAAGAGGAGATCAAAAAAAGAAAGAAAGCCGTTCTCTTCTGTTTAAGCGATGACAAAAGACAAATAATTGTAGAAGAAGCAAAGCAGATCTTGGTGGGTGACATTGGTGATACTGTAGAGGACCCCTACACATCTTTTGTGAAGTTGCTACCTCTGAATGATTGCCGATATGCTTTGTACGATGCCACATACGAAACAAAAGAGTCTAAGAAAGAAGACCTAGTATTTATATTCTGGTGTGTAAAAACAAAAGAAAAAGTACTTTTAAAATGCAAGGATTGTTATTAACATAGTCAGTTTTGCCTTTGTTTTTCTTTTTTAAGTGGGATTCAACAATTGTGTTTTGTTTTTTTTTCTGTAGGGCTCCTGAAAGTGCACCTTTAAAAAGCAAGATGATTTATGCTAGCTCTAAAGATGCCATTAAAAAGAAATTTACAGGTACAGACATTAAAAATTTTGTTCAGAGGAATTACTCCTTCTTAATTATAATGAGATAATGGGATAATGTTTTTCCTTTTTAGGTATTAAACATGAGTGGCAAGTAAATGGCTTGGATGATATAAAGGACCGCTCAACACTTGGAGAGAAATTGGGAGGCAACGTAGTAGTTTCACTTGAAGGAAAACCCTTATAAAATGACAGTCAAGTGCCATCTAGATCTTAAGGAGCTTCCATTTCTCCAGCTCAATCAATTGAAATAGTATTAGGTGTTTTGTTTTGTTTGTTTTTTTCTTTCTCTTCCCACTGGGTCCTTCCAATACGAGTGAATGAAGGAAATATCATTCATGTAAGCAACCTATCAGTGATTGCCATTAGACTGTTTAATACTGTTACTTTAATGTAGAATACAAGGAATGCCTTCCCATCATATTTTAGCCAAAACAACTGGTTATATGCCTCCCTTGCAGCAGGCACTACAATGAAAGTGATTGTCAATGTGAATAGCTTAGAATAATGCAAAGGGTAAGCTGATTGAATGCCTTGAAAGTATTATCCACTGGTCAGATGGTAAAATTTATTCAGTATTATTATTTATAGTCGCACTTAATTGCAGTTCTGTGAGGCTCAAGCATTCATACACCTCACCTGCCTTGGCAAGCCTATTTTTGTGACATGGCAGCACAGATATAACACTATGCATTGAAAGCACTTTTTTTGTAATGAGTTTAACCTCCCACCGCTCCCCCAAAAGGAATGCCAATTAAGTTTTGTTAACGGTGTCATCAACTTATCCTAGTACCTCAGTATTCATTCCTGTTACCTGCATATCCTAAAAGAAATAGCTGTTACTAATGCCTCTTCATTTTCCATTGAGTGTACACTACTGAATAAGAGTAGGAGTTTATGTTTACCATGTAAGTTTTGCAACACTAAAAATATTTTGAATATCAGTCATGATGGCAATTTCTGTATAAAAGAGCCTTAAATGGAACATTGTTTTTGAGATCAAACCCCACCCTCACAATAATGGCCACGTTGCAATAAAAATTGTGGCATATTACAGAACGTTGCCTTGTTTTCCTTGGACATTTGCAAAATGGTATGTGAAGCAACTTCTAAGGTAAACAGCTATTATTAATCTTTGCACTGGTCATTTAAGAATTTTTTTGTACAACATTCATGCATGATATTTTTCAGTTTGTTGAGTTTAAAAAATACTCTATCCTAAAGCCAAGTAATAGAAAATATTGTGACAGAGGGATACTTTTATAAGCATTAGTTTATTTATTTCCTTATATGTTAATATGAAGATCAGAAGTTATTTTTTGCACTTTGACATAAATATTCTTCAATACCAGATTTGTTCTCTGGGTAATTTAGGGTAGTTATTTTTTAATTCACGTTTACATTTCTAAGTAATTGAGTGGTAGGAGCAGGAAGCTCTTACTGCGTATTTGGTCATAATGAAAATAATTTATAAAATGTCCTTCAAAAGTTAATACTCCTCATGTTTAGGATCTTTCATTTCAGCTATAATTTCTTAATTTATTTTGCAAATTGGGGAAAAAAAAGATGTAGCAGTCTTAAGCATTAGTAGTGGGATTTGGCTGTGGTCCAGAGTGCTCTCCTTATAGAGAATTTGATCTGCTCAGTGTGAGCAGTTTGCTGTTAGCCAGAGCTATTTATGGCAAACACATGCTTTTGTATCTTGTCATAGTTATCCACAAATGGCAAAACTGGACTTGATTCTACTGGTATGCAAAACAGGCATGCTAGTAAGCAGTCAATCGGGGCTTAGAACTTAACCCCATAGCTCTGAAGAGTGTGCTCTTATCAGAAAATGGGAAACAGAAACTCCCTTTTTTTTTTTTTAATGTGTGAAAGTGATTTGAGTATCATCAGGCATTTTCTCATATTTTCAAAAGATTTTTTTTTCAGGTGGACACAAAAATAGGAGTTAAATGTCTAGGCTTCCTTTTAAAATTATATGAATGGCTTGGGATCTTTTGCACTGAGCCATTTTATTTCAGGCTTCCAGCTGTCCCTGTGAGTTATCCTGGACATTTTGATGGCTTTTTGGTAAGGCTAAACTCATAAGGAAAGTATGACAATAATGACGTATACTAAACCATATGTGTAACTGATTCATATACCATTGAATTTTTCATTATTTTCCTCATTCTAAAAAATAAGGGACTCTAAGTTATGTACTATCTTTTATTTTTAAAGCTGATTTATCAGCTTTCTTCTATGCCTCATATAATAATTTCAGAGATCAAATATTGCTTTAAACTGTGTTACTTTAATTTGTTCGATTGACAGACTGATACTAAGTTCATTTTTGAAATACATCTTTGTGCATAAAGCCAAAAATAATGATAAAATTAATGGTTCACATGTTACTTGAGACTAATTTGGCATTTGAAATTATCATTTTATTTTACAATTATTTACAATGAATAATGTTCCAGTTAGCTTTAAAAGGTATACGGTGCTAATTAGTAAAATATTGCTTTCAATATTTTACTGCTAGCTTGCAAAATTATAAATGTTTAAAAAAATAAAATGTATGAAAATATATAAAGCTGTTGAGATGTGTTTACTTCAGAACATTAAAATTTTAAAAACTAATGTTGCAGATAAAAGAGGCACCATTATTTTTAGTCTTTTTTAGGATTTTAGTTGATACACTTTCTCATTTACAGATACCAATATTTTTTGAAAATTTATAACTTACAGTGATTAATTTTAACATTTGCAGACAAATGAGAACAGTTGGCATTTGTCCCAACTGGCTATCATCAGCTGTTGTTTTCAGTCATCTAAAATAATGTGGCCAGCATTGTGTATTTAATGTGCCTTTTTAATAGATTGAAAAAAAAATCCTCTTATGTTTGAGTTTTTCTGATACAGATCCTTTTATAGCAGCTAATTTATGAAATCTAGCAAATGAGCTTTGGAAGAAAATTAAGTGTTCCCTTATTAAGGAATAATGCCAGCAGTGGTCAATCATAGAAGGGTTGTAAACACCATAAGGTTTGCCACTCTGAGAAAATAACCTGGTTTTGCTCATTATAGTTCCTTGTTTTTGCTTGTAAATTCAATAATAGTTTGAGATCCAAACAAATAGGAATATTAATTTTTCTGTGAATATTTAAACTAGAGATGTGCAGGCAGGCTCCAATGAATATTGCTTTTGCTTTAAGATTTTTATTTATTTATTTATTGGACAGAGGTCACAAGTAGGCAGAGAGGCAGGCAGAGAGAGGAGGAAGGAGACTGACTCCCTGCGGAGCAGAGAGCCTGATACGGGACTTGATCCCAGGACCCTGAGATCATGACCTAAGCCGAAGACAGAGGCTTTAACCCACTGAGCCACCCAGGTGCCCCTGAATATTGCTTTTTCAGACAGCTTGAATTTATAGGTATTCTGTGTCTCATCTCAGCCAATAAAGAGGCTTTTCTTTTGCCCTAGAACATCCAAATTGCTTTTTTCTATGTAGAATTGGGAGTCATCTGTCCACTTCAATTTCTTGTCATAAAGGAGCTGGGCAGAGTATTCTTTCTGAGCCTCACTTTCTTAATAATCATATGAGAATAATATCATATGTCTTGTAGAGGATCAACTATGGAAATGCTTTTTGGGAAACAGAAAAATGCTTTGTAAATGTAATTTGGTTAAGCCATTCTACGTGTAGCTAAGTAGATGAAGAACTATATTAAAAATAAGATTTATTATAAGTCTTTGAACCTCTTCATTTTTGTAATTATTCCACTTAATCTCAGTTTAAGGACATTAGCTGGTATGTGGCATCGGTTTTTCAGAATGAAGTAAAGTGTAGCCTCTGAGTTGATGTTCGTGACTGCTCTTAATCTTTTTAGTGTTGTTTTCTTTTTCACTTGTGACCAATCAATTACTAGTCTTTTCCCCCAAATAATTTTGAAGTAAAAATTAAAAGAGGAAATAAATCTAGAGAAATGCTGGTATGGAATACTTGTCATGAGTCATGATCCACATTGTTGAAAGTCTATGACTGTCTATTATTAATATCTTAAATTTATGTAGTCCTTTGAGTTTGTCAAGGTACTTGAAATTCATCTAATCCCCTTAGGTCTTCTTAACCAGGTAACCGTTTTTCTCTGCTACCCATGAAGAAGCTGAAGTCTGGAGAGGTTAAGGGACAGCTCAGCTGTTGAGTAGCATAGCTGATTTCAGTTCAGTATACTTTTCACTCTGCATTTTTGTAACATACAGTGAGTTACTAATTTTTTTAAATATTTTTTATTTATTTATTTGACAGAGAGAGAAAGATCACAAGTAAGCCGAGAGGCAGGCAGAGAGAGAGGAGGAAGCAGGCTCCCTGCTGAGCAGAGAGCCCGATGTGGGGCTCGATCCCAGGACCCTGAGATCATGACCTGACCCGAAGACAGAGGCTTAACCCGCTGAGCCACCCAGGCGCCCCACTAATTTTGTTTTTTTTTAAATGGAATAATCCAATTTTTTTTAAAGATTTTATTTATTTATTTGACAGAGAGATCACAAATAGGCAGAGAGGCAGGCGGGGGCGGGGGGGGGGGGAAGCAGGCTCCCTGCTGAGCAGAGAGCCCGATGTGGGGCTTGATCCCAGGACCCTGAGATCATGACCCGAGCCGAAGGCAGAGGCTTAACCCACTGAGCCACCCAGGCGCCCCTGGAATAATCTGATTTTTTTTGAACAGGACATAATTATTCAGTATGTTTTCAAAGTAGTGTCTCAAGAATATTTGAAAAATAGTCTTGGAATTTTTGTCTCCTAAGGGAACCCATGGTCATAAAGTCTGAAATAATTTTACACTTCAAATATTTTCTTTTCTTTTTTTATTTAAAGGTTTTATTTATTTATTTGATAGAGATCACAAATAGGCAGAGAGGCAGGCAGAGAGAGAGAGGGAAGCAGGCTCCCCGCTGAGCAGGGAGCCTGATGCAGGGCTCGATCCCAGGACCCTGGGATCATGGGATCATGACCTGAGCCGAAGGCAGAGGCTTTAACCCACTAAGCCACCCAGGCGCCCCTACTTCAAATATTGTCTTAGATGTTTCAGTATTGTAAGTTTATGGAATTGTGGAAACCGTAAGGATTATGTAGACATGTTTTCCAGAAATCTGATATCTCTTATTTAAAAAAAAAATTTTTTTTTTATTTTATTTCTAAGTAAATCTCTACACCAAACATGGGGCTCAAACTCACAACCCTGAATTGAAGAGTTACATGCTCTACTGACTGACCCAGCCAGACACCCCACGGCTGGTACCCCTTTTTCTTTTTCCAAAAACTTGGATATCTCCCTCCCTATGCTCTTCTACCCATCTTTCTAAGGAGAAATAGTACAATGTATTATAGTGGTTAAGTTCTAGAACTTTGGTATCAGACTCCTTGGGTTGTTCACATATTGGTCTTTAATACCAATCGAGTGACCTTAGGAAAATTGACCACTCAGAGCCTTATTAGTTCATGAATAAAAGGAGGTAATAATTGTACCCTGCCTCATAAGATTTAAGGATAAATGAAAGCACCTTGAGGAGTTACTAGCACATAGGAAGTACTTTTTAGGGTTATCCTAAAATTTACTCATTTCTTGAGAGTAAAAGGGAGAGTTTTATTTTATTTTATTTATTTTTTTTTTTTTTTAGATTTTATTTCTTTATTTGAGAGAGAGGCAGTGAGAGAGCATGAGCGAGGAGAAGGTCAGAGGGAGAAGCAGACTCCCCGTGGAGCTGGGAGCCTGATGCGGGACTCGATCCCGGGTCTCCGGGATCATGACCTGAGCCGAAGGCAGTCGTCCAACCAACTGAGCCACCCAGGCGTCCCAAAGGGAGAGTTTTAATAATTATGCCAGGACGATAGGCTTAAGGTACAGCAGTCCCCAGTAAACCAGATCATACTATCAAAAAGTAGGCTGATAACAAAATACTTAAATAGAAGAAACTGAATGAAAGACTCAAGGTCATTAATTTAAGGGTTTTTTGTTTTTAAGATTTTATTTATTTATCTGACAGAGAGAGATCACAAGTAGACAGAGAGGGCAGGCAGAGAGAGAGGAGGAAGCAGGCTCCCTGCTGAGCAGAGAGCCCAATGCGGGGCTCGATCCCAAGACCCTGGGATCATGACCTGAGCCTAAGGCAGAGGCTTTAACCCACTGAGCCACCTAGGCATTCCCATTAATTTCAGTTTTATAAGGTACTAGTATGCTAAGATTGTCTTGAAGTATATGGTTACTTTTAAGTGATTAGCCTCAGAACAGTCAACTTTGTATTTTTTATGCATTTTTTTTCTTAATTAGGTAGAATGAGAGAAGTGGGGGAGGGGCAGAGGGAGAGAGACAAGCAGGCTCCACACCCAGCATGGAGCCCAGTGTGGGGCTTGATCTCACAACTCTGGGATCATGACCTGAGCCAAAATCAAGATTCAGACACTTAACCAACTGAGCCACCCAGGCGCCCCTTTAGCTTTCCTATTGACTTTAGAACTTGTAAACTCTCAGATACTGCATTTTGCTGTTAACAGTATGCTTTACTTATAGTGGCTTGTCTTAATTGTTCCTTCTCATCTCATGTGGACTTGGAAAGCCAGTTTGTTTAGAATTGTGCATAAGAAAGTGAATAGACTCATTGTAGGCTTGAGAGCAAAATTCCTGAGCACATGAACCTTCTAATATTTCTTTTGGCTGTTTAAAGAAATTCAGTGTACTTTCTAAATTTTTGGTTTTTTAATAAGTATGTAAGACAGCTGAGCTGTAGATAAAAGAGGCATCACTGTATTCCTGTGAGGTGTCAAAAATATCATTAATTTGGTTTTTTTTATTGTTGTTGTTGTTTTTGTCAGAGAGAGAGTGAGCACAGGCAGGCAGAGGAGTAGGCAGAGGCCGAGGGAGAAGCAGGCTCCCTGCCGAGCAAGGAGCCCGATGTGGGACTCGATCCCAGGACGCTGGGTCATGACCTGAGCCGAAGGCAGCTGCTTAACCAACTGAGCCACCCAGGCGTCCCTATCAGTAATATTTTTTTAAAGACATTTATTTATTTGAGAGCATAAGTGGGAGGGGCAGAGGGAGAGAGAATCCCAAGCAGATCCTCTGAACATGTAGGGCTCGATCTCACAACCCTGAAATCATGGCCTGAGCCGAAACCAAGGGTTGGAAGTTTAATGGGCTGTACTACCAGGCGCCCCTATCATTAATATTTTAAAAAGTCATTTTTGTCTTTGACAACACTTATATTGTCATATGTCATATTGTCATATTGTCACTTATATTAAAGGCACACAAATAAACTTGTTCCCATTAAGAGAAAAGGTTTAGGGGCGCCTGGGTGGCTAAGTGGGTTGAAGCCTCTGCCTTCCGCTTGGGTCGTGGTCTCGGGTCCTGGGATCGAGCCCCACGTTGGGCTCTCTGCTCAGCGGGGAGCCTGCTTCCTGCCTGCCTCTCTGCCTACTTGTGATCTCTCTCTCTCTCTGTGTCAAATAAATAAATAAAATATTTTTTAAAAAAGAGAGAAAAGTTTTTTTCTAGAATATTGAAACAATGGAATATGAGAACATGCATTTGATAAGAAAAGTAATCTTTAAAAAAACGTAAAATGCCAGTTGACTTTTTTTAGCTTATTAGGTTTTTCTTAAATGTACCTTAGACCTGTTCACTAGAAGTAGATTTGACTACTCTGCATCTAGATATATAAATAGTTTCATTTACTTTTGACTTCTGATAGCTAATTTGATTATGTATACACAACAGTTTAGTAGTTTATTTGGTATAACATGAAAGTTAAGAATAGACAACAGAAGGCGACTGGGTGGCTCAGTGGGTTAAGCCTCTGCCTTCGGCTCAGGTCATGATCTCAGGGTCCTGGGATCGAGCCCCACATCGGGCTCTCTGCTCAGCGAGGAGCCTGCTTCCTTCTCTCTGTCTCTGCCTGCCTCTCTGCCTACTTGTGATCTCTATCTGTCAAATAAATAAATAAAATCTTTAAAAAAAGAATAAATAACAATTTAGAACAGATTTTTGTTCAAATGTATAATTTTATTTTTAAAGATTTTATTTATTCATTTGACAGATCACAAGTAGGCAGAGGCAGGTGGGGGCGGGGGTGAGGGGGAAGCAGGCTCCCTGCTGAGCAGAGAGCCCAATGTGGGGCTTGATTCCAGGACCCTGAGATCATGACATGAGCTGAAGGCAGAGGCTTAACCCACTGAGCCACGCAGGCGCCCCCAAATGTATAATTTTCTAACATGAAAAAGCACTTAAATTATGGTACTATCTTCTTTTTCCTCATTTTACATAGCCTTAATAGTGGAATTTCAAATATTTCCTTTGGGAAGTTGATAGTTATTGAATGAATCACAAAATTCCTGGGCATGGCCCATAGTTCCTATGTGTTCCTGTGAGCTGCTGGGACCTTTTTAAAATTATTATTAGCAGCAAACTAAATCACCAGATAAAACAAGTCAGTTCCCAAATTGGCATAATTAGTTTTATCAAAGGTAAAAATGGCAAGAGTACTTTGTTCTAGAAATAATAAAACTTTGCTATACTGTACAAGGAATAAGATATGAGAGACCTCATGTAGATTTCATGAAATAAGTGTAGAAGAATTTTATGTGAAGATTAATATGTAAATCTTTTTTGTATAAAAAAGCTATGGATCAGGGACTCCCAGGTTGCTCAGTTGGTGGAGTGTGTAATTCTTGATCTTGGGGTTGTGGGTTCAAGCTCCACACTGATGTAGAGATCACTTAAAAATAAAATCTTCGTTTTTTTTAAAGATTTATTTATTTATTTGACAGACAGAGATCACAAGTAGGCAGAGAGGCAGGCAGAGAGAGAGGAGGAAGCAGGCTCCCCGCTGAGCAGAGAGCCTGATGCGGGGCTCAATCCCAGGACCCTGAGATCATGACCTGAGCCGAACGCAGAGGCTTTAACCCACTGAGCCACCCAGGCGCCCCCAAAATCTTCATTTTTTAAAAGATGTTATTTATTTAAAAAAAAAAAAAGATTTTATTTATTTGACAGGGAGAGAATGTACAAGCAGAGGGCGGGGGTGGGGAGAAACAGGCTCCCTGCCATGCAGGGAACCCTCTGTGGGATTTAATCCCAGGACCCTGGGTTCATGACCTGAGCCAAAGGCAGACAATGAACCGACTAAGCCACCCAGGCTCCGCTAAAAATAAAATCTTAAAAAACAAAACAAAACAAAAAAAACTATGGGGCACCCGGGTGGCTCAATGTGTTAAACGCAAGACTCTTGTTTTCAGCTCAGGTCATGATCTCAGGGTTGTTAGATGAAGCCTGGTGTTGGGCTCTGTGTTCTGTGAGGGGTGTGCTTGAGATTCTTTCCCTCTGCCCCTCCCCTGTGTGCTCTTTCTCTAAAATAAATCTTTTTTTAAAATAATAAAGCTATGGATCAAAGAAGTAGAAAGAGTGACATTCCCTTTACTCATTACTGTTTGTCGATAATTGTGTTATGAACAGATGTATAGTTACTTTATAGTTTCCATTTCAAAATGTCTTTTACATGAGGGGTAAGGGGATGGGAAGCTAACAAAACTGGTGTTAGTCCCTAATTTGCAGTATATTTAGATTATAGAATGTTTGTGGGTTTTTTAGGGTTAGTTGATTTTTAAAAGTAAAGTTGATTTATGATTTTTAATACTATTGCATATGGAGTTGTGTACATTTTAAATAATTGCTGAGTTAGAATTAAGTTTGTTACGAGGTTGATTTAGCAGTACTTACCTCCTTATTTTTGCTTTGTTTTTATCTTCCTGCTGAAGAAAAATGCCTTATAGTTATCACTGAATAGTAATTTTTAAGAAATTAAAAATATTTTATATTTTTATTTTATAAAAATATTTTAAGAAATAGCAGGTGATTGAATTAGATAATCTTGTGTCCCAGCTATTAGAAAAGCATTGGGATCAGTTGAAGTGTCATTCAGCATCATTGCCACTGCAACATAAAATTTTTCTTCTCTGAGCTGGATATTTTATTTCATTCAGATTTTCTCTTGGCAAGATGTAAAATAATGAATAGAATTCTGAAAAATGAGCCTTAGGTAAAACAGAAACTAATGACATTCCCATAGGAAACCCTAAAAAATGGACTAGGCTAGCATGGTTAATATTTTTCTGCATAACTTTTTTTTTTTAATATTCTACCCATTTATTTGACACAGAGAGAGAGAGAACAAGCAGGGGGAGTGGCAGGCAGAGGGAGACTCCCCGCTGAACCGGGAGCCCAATGTGGAGCTCCATCCCAGGACCCTGGGATCATAACCCGAGCTGAAAGCAGAAGCTTCAACCAGCTGAGCCACCCAGATGCCCCTGCATGCAGAAAAGAGCAAATTAAGTTAAATCATGAGCTGATTTTAAATATTGCAGACAAATTATTTGTTAAGCTATTATGAATGTATGGAGATATCTATAGCTAAAGCTAATTTTTAAGTCATTTGTGCATGCAGATAAAAGGGAAGACTTTATCCTTCAATATTGTTTGTGTAAATTCCTTAGTATTTTTTATCCAAGAAAGAGAACTTTGTGGTGGCTCTAGTCACAGAGGAGCAGGTTTGGAGCTAGAAAATAATGCATCCCACCTACCTGAATGCTTGCTCTATGACTTGGTGTTTTCTACCATAAATATTTGAAGCCACAAAGGTTCCCTGTATTTTTTATGCCATCTCCTTTGGTTTCTTTGGGACTTGATAAAAGGCATCTGTACATAACTTTCACTGTTCCCCAAAGGAATTATTTTACAAAATAGTTTCCAATATATACCATATATATATATATATCTCTCCAATATATAGGACTCTACAATACAAAATATTTTCCAGTATATCAGGACTCTACTTTTCTCCTGGTATGTGTATGATAAAGGTGAATAAATACTAGTTCCTAGTACACAGTGTAAACAAACCATCCTTTACTTTGTATCCTGTTAAAAGATTTAAGATAAAACACAATGTATACATTTTACACTAAGCCAGAAGCTGGCTATATTTAAGCATTTGTGTTCTGTGTGCTATTCCAAGAGGGTCTGGTAATCCCTGTGATTAAACAAACATAAGATTTATGTTTGCTGTGGAGAAACATGATCCTCCTGGCCACTGTGAATCATTCTGGAAACGTCCCATCTCTGTTTCCCAATTACTCAGATCATTAGATCAAATTTAGTTCACTTCACAAACATGAAGCACTTTTCATGGTCTCAAAAAGTCTGTGGTAATACAGGAAAGGCAAGCATATAAACCATTACAATGCAATGTGATAAGTAGCATGATATGTTACAAGACATAGAAGAGGGAATGATTAACAACTGAATTTGGCTGGGCTTCAAGAAGGTCTTACAGAAGAAGTAATATTTGAGCTGGATTATGAAGGGTAATAGAGTTGACCAGAACTCAGTATGAGAGGATGGCCCTGGAGAAAGGAAAAACCATACAGAGGCCCTGCAAATAGTTCTCACAGCTGCTTAGGCTAGCGTGAAGCCCTGCGATGAGAAGTGCAGGAGAGATGAGTGTGAGCCGTATCACTGAGGGCCACAGATACTGTGCTAACGAACATGAAACCTGTGCCTGATGAGGAGCCAGTGCAGGGTTTTAAGCAGAGGAGTGTCATGATCTTTCTGAAACCCAAGTCTGATCATTTTATGACCATGTTGAAAATGTATGGGAAGGTGAGGAAATGAGGCCGTTAGGAGGCCTGAATTAAGGTAATGGAAAATGCACTTGGAATGAGTGTATTTAAGAGGTAAGTAGGAGAAGTGACAGGACTTGATTGATTTCAGAATTAAAGGTTAATGGTTAAAAAAATTAACCATTATTTGGAAAATGTTAGGTATATTTTTAGTATTATTGACATTTAAGATCTTTTAAACATCGGATTGGCTCAGAGACTTTATAGGAAATTTATAAATGTGGAAAGAAAATATTAACACCTTTTTAATGAAAGTAGCATTTTGAAATAAACCATTGGTTAAAAAGTCATAGTTCCACTTGAATTTAGATTTCAAACCTGCTTTGCAGCAATGTTCATAAAACAATAGTTTCAATAGGTAAGGAAAAATTAAAACTACCATAGCTATAAATAACATTTTTGAAGTGGAATATATCTTACAGTTTTAAAAATGATGGCTGTATTTTTCTATCCTGTGCTAGAGCTTTTATTGTAAAACTCTTACTTGATCACTTACAAGCCATGGCTGAATTCCTGGATCAAAAAGAATTTAGCAGTATTCATATAATCTGCTCATTATAGAAAGTCTGTCCCATTCTGCTAGTGATAGAAAATGGAATTTTTGGATTATCTGAAAGATCACTTTCTATTAAGAGAGAGTTTTAATTCTTACTAGTAAATAAAAGCTATTTATAAACATATATCTTAATTTCTTTCAGCAAATAGTATCCAGAATCAAAGATTTCTCTTTTTGGGAGGCACCTGGGGGCTCAGTCATTAAGTGACTCAGATCACAATCAAACCTTGCATCCCGCTTCCTGCTCAGCAGGGAGTCTGCTTCTCCCTCTCCCACTCCCCCGGTTTATGTTCCCTCTCTCTCGCTGTGTCTCTCACTGTTAAATAAATAAATAAAATCTTTAAAAAAAAGGGATTCTGCTTTTGGGGTGCATGGGTGTCTCAGTGGGTTAAGCCTCTGCCTTCAACTCAGGTCGTGATCTCAGGGTCCTGGGATCAAGTCCTCCGGGCTCTCTGCACAGCGGGGATCTCTGTCGAATAAATAAAGAAAAATCTAAAAAAAAAAAAAAAAGATTCCTCTTTTTTCAGCACCTTGTAATAAATATTGCTTAACCATATTGGTTTTTATTATTGCTTTCATGGCACATAGTTCACTTTTGTGAAAGGCCTTATACATACCAGGAAACAATTATTGAGTGTCTATTTGTAGAACACTATTCTCGCCATCCTGAGAAATAAACTTGTCAAGGGCACTTTTATAATCCAGTTGGCGAGACAAAATAGACCTGTGAACTAATAAGTATTCGGTGATAAGCAATTGAATAAGCACTGAGGGAATGCAGGAAAAAAGAATGGAAAGAGAAAAGACTTCGTAGAAGTGAGTTTTAAATAACATTTAGAGAAAAAAAATTTTTTTGAAAGATCAAGACATTTTCCCTTCAAATAAAGAATTATTATTTGAAATGAGCTTCCAACAGCCTCTTTCTTCACTGAACATCTCTTTAAAATTAAGAACAAAAAGGGCCTTTTTATCACCACTTCCCTTAAATCCTTTAGGAGAAGGACTAGGGCCAAAGTAGAGAACTTACTTTGAGAGTTCCATATTCCATATGGTTGTCACAGAACCCTGAGTTTCTACAGGGGTTCTTAATCTTTTCTTGCACCATGGATCCCTAGTTAGAATGTTTGAAAATTTATATGTATGTATGTATTTTATTTGTATATATATAAAATGTATCCACCAAAAGTGATATCTTAATATATATGCTTCTTTATTAACACATTATGTAACAGTGTCTAGTAGCAATATAATAACTACCATAATATGTAGTGATGAATGTGATACTTTGAGATCTGCAATAACATAATATGACCTGAATATGTGATTTCTATTGGTGATGAACCCATAAGAACTGGTGATAGTACTGTGGTTTATAATCTATATTCATAATATTTTTTGGCCTATAGTCAGTTTAAGGAAGTAATAGATTTTAAGTAGTGATCAGTTAAAGTAAAAAATGTAATTTTTCAAGGCACCTGGGTGGCTTAGTCGGTCATTGGCTCTGGTCATGACCCCAAGGTCCGGGGATTGGGCCCCTCCTCCCGCCCCAACTCCCCTGTCTGCTTCTCCTTTTCTCTCTGCCCCTCCCCTGTGCTTGTGCTCTTGTGCATGCACTCTCTTTTTTCTCAAATAAAATCTTTTTTTTTTTTTAGATTTTATTTATTTGACACAAAGAGAGAGATCACAAGTAGGCAGAGAGGCAGGCAGAGAGAGAGAGGAGGAAGCAGGCTCCCTGCTGAGCAGAGCCTGATGCAGGGCTCGATCCCAGGACCCTGAGATCATAACCTGAGCCGAAGGCAGAGGCTTAACCCACTGAGCCACTCAGGCGCCCCTCAATAAAATCTTTTTTTTAAAAAAGATGTAATTTTTCATAGGTCCCCTGAATTCTTTCCATGGGTCCCTTGGGCATCCAAAGACCCCTGGTTAAGAAATCCTACAGTAGGGGTTTCTGGCTAGCTTGGTCAATAGAACATGTGACTCTTGGTCTCAGGGTTCTGAGTTCAAGCCTCATGTTGGGCATGGAACCTACTTATTTAAAAAAAAAAGAAGAAAGAAAGAAAGAAAGAAAGAAAGAAAGAAAAGAAACCCCATGGTTTAGCAATTACCTGAGAGCCCCAGGAAGTAAAGGACTAAAATGACTAGGGCTCTCATCTATCTCAGAGAAACTGCTTTTATTTTGTTTTATATATTAAACTTTCATAAAAGATTTCATTTGGAATAAAAATGGTTTCTGGGACTAAATAATGTATAATTTTTGAAAATCATTGTAAATGAAAACTGATTATTTATCTTGCTTTTTTAACTTAAACTGATTTCTTTTATAAATATCCTAAGCACATTAGTGTACCATCAAGTTTATAACCCCGGAAATACAGATTTAGAAGTCAACAGTGTATAGTCGAAACCATGGAACATCAGTAAGGTTGCCCAGCAGTAATCTGTGTGAGTGTAACATGAGAAGAGAAACAGGCCAACAAGTAGGCAGAAGAGAAGCCTGGAGATAAAGAAGGAGCTGTTGCGAGGTAGAGAACACAACTTCTGTAATGTTACAGAAGCAAAGGGTGTCAAATGCTGGAGATGTCACGTAGCATGAAGACAAAAAAGAATCCACTAAATTCGGCCATAAAGAGGTCAGTGACATTTCCTGTGGCATTTTCAGCAGAGTGGGGAAGGCTGATGCCAGTTTGAAACGGTTTGAAGACTGAACAAAGGATGAAGTGGAAACAGTGTGGTGTAGACCAGTGCTTTTTGAATGTATGTGGTGAAGCACAGTGTCTGTAATTTCCGATCTGTCATGGACTGACCGTAGTCCTGCTGTGCATGACTAAAATGTCACTTGCACCTGGTGCAAGTTACTCTGAGAGTTGGATGATAGCCTAACTGGATCTACACTCTCTTCAACAAGACGAGTTCGTTGATGACAGGCTTGGAGGTCGTGGTCATGTCAGATTGCTGTAAAAGTTTCTAAATGTTCATTCTTCATTCTGTACAATGGTAGAGGTATAGATTATTCTTTTTTTTGAAGATTTTATTTATTTATTTGATAAAGATCACAAGTAGGCAGAAAGGCAGGCAGAGAGAAAAGTGGGGAAGCAGGCTCCCCACCGAGCAGAGAGCCCGATGCAGGGCTCAATCCCAGGACCCTGAGATCATGACCTGAGCCGAAGGCAGAGGCCCAACCCACTGAGCTACCCAGGCGCCCCTAGATTATTCTTTTTAAAAAAAATTTATTTGAGAGCATGTGCACAAGGAGGGGGAAGGACAGAGGGTGAAGGAGAGGGAGAACCAGGCTCCCCACTGGTCAGGGAGCCCCACATGGGGCTGGATCCCAGAACCCCAGGATTATGACCTGAGCAGAAGATAGATGCTTAACCACCACTGAACCACCCAGGTGCGCCTACATTATTCTTTCAAGAAAGTTATCTGTCAAGGAAGAGAAAGACTAGTCAGTAGTCTGTGAGGCCTTAGAGAGTTGGGAGAAGGTTTCTGCCAATATTGTTTCTTGCAACTTTATCCTCTGAATATTTCCTGATGTTCTTCGTGCTTCACATCCTTTTTAGCCCTGAGCTTGGATCTCCAGGCCCTAAAATAGTTCCTGGTATATAGAAAGCATTTAAATTAAAAGGTTGTTTAACAAGAGAATGAACTTTCGTGTAAGTTGTGGAGGATCCAAGCAGTCCTGTGCTTCCACATTTTACAGTATATCCTGCCTCACTTAATCTCTGGGTATTTATTTGGCCTGTAGTGAGGGAATTGTCAGGGAGGCTCATAATCTTCATAGTCTTTGAGTGCATCAAAACGTTGACCTCATCTTCAAAGATGACATCACTGACTTTTACTTAGTAGGACCTGTGTTTTGAGAGGCTTTTTTCCCCCCTCAAAACTGGTATTGGATTTCCTTTTTGCTTTCCCTTCCCTTGCCTCTTTAAGGGCATACAGTAACAAAAATGAGAGGTTTGGGACCATACCATGGCCGCAGAATAAAGAGAATCAAATATCCCTGCACAGAGCTCAAACCTGAAGACAATATTTTGCATAAAAGAACTCTTGTCTTTTATAAATCCCTTCACCTTCCTCTTTCTCTAATCAGACTGATTTTCAAATATCCCTCTTATTTTTTCATCTAAAGCCTTGCCCCTAGTCCCCGTGGTGGAACTCAAATCTACCTGGGAAAATGAGAATTCTAATACAAAATGTGGGCAAGATGAAGAGGAGCCAAAGGAAACTGGACAATTCCAGTCATTCACACAACAGACATTCACTAAATGCTTAGGATGTGCCAGCCACAGCCCTGAGTGCCACATATGAAGATGCCCCCCAGGAAGGTGTAGAACTCAGGTCCCGTTGGCTGGAGCAGGCCAGACTTCTAACCCACTGAGCCACCCAGGCGCCCCAGGCCAGATTTCTTTTAAACACAAGACTAGACTGGTTTCCCGTGGTAGCCGGAAGGCTCTTTACAGTGTGTACTGCGTAAATACAGCTCTAGTATAGTCTACACTAGACTGTTACCCTTAATCAGGCGTTGTTTATCAAATTTAAGGAAGAAGCAGTAAATCTCAGCTGTATACACAGTGTATGGTTTTGGGGGTGGGGTAAAGAGGAAGGAGATTAAACGGGAACTTTCAGTACTTCTGGAAATATGTGGTAGTTCCATTTATAGCTTAATCAATAAGGACTATTAGGACTTTTTGTCCAATTCTGGGATGAGGAGTACCTGAACTCTGTAGCTGAAAATCTTCTTCTCCACCCGGCCTTTAGCATGAAGTGCACAATCTGTAGGGAAGTAAGTATATTGCCGGTATTAGACCCGGAGACTGTTGAAGTGTGCAGCTCGCATGTAATTGTTCATCTTCTCGTTCATTCACTCACTCGTTCAAAAACAATCGAGTGAATACATTCTATGTTTAGCCTCCTTCACTGCCCTAAAGGAGCTGGGCTGAGAAGAGAAGAAATATCTGTAAATAGCCGTAACACAAGGTGGAAAGTGTTCCGTGCTGGACCTACAAAATACATGACTAATTCCATTAACCTGGCTATAAAAATAGCCCAGGGCCATTCAGAGATATGGCATGGATAGAGGGGAAGTCTGCTTGTTTTGCACAGTGACAATTTGTCATCTTACGGATCCACTTTGTGCCAGAGGCTCGAACTAGAGCAGTTTGGGGGATATTAAATAATATCACTTTGGCATAACAGACTATGTCAAAATTAGACCTGTGTTTTTTAGCATATTAATTTCTCACACGCAGTTACATAGTTCCTAAAGCACCTTCTATAAATGCATATTATACCACAAAAGATACATCTACTCTGGCAGGCAAAAGAATTATGGTGGAAAAGCCTGGCTTCTACAGTCATGTGTCATCAGAATACCTGCTCCTATTACCTGTTAGGTGCATGAGCTTCAACAAAGTACTAACTTTTGTGGGCCTCAGAGTCCTCATCTGAAAAATGGGAATAGGCTCAAACTAGGGTTGTTGGATAGTCCATCCATCATGGCCAACATTTATTGAGAACTTACTATGGGCACGTCACATAGATCATCTCACAGATTATTCCTCCAAAGGAGGCTAGTAGTGGTGATATTATTTCACTATTTAGTTTAGAATCTGTAGCCTAGAGTTTAAATAACTTGCGCAAGATTACATAACAAAGAAAGGGATAGAGATAGGATCCAAACCCAGGCAGTTTTGACCTGTTGTCTTTTTTTTTTCCAAGATTTTATTTATTTGACAGAGAAATCACAAGTAGGCAGAGAGGCAGGCAGAGAGAGAGAGAGGGGGAAGCAGGCTCCCAGCTGAGCGGAGAGCCAGATATGGGGCTGGATCCCAGGACCCTGAGATCACGACCTGAGCTGAAGGCAGAGGCTTAACCCACTGAGCCACCCAGGCACCCCCTGTTATCCTTTTTTTAAACAACTTTATTGAGATGTAATCCATCTGTCATACAATTTACCCATTTAAAGTGTATAATTTGGGGCGCCTGGGTGGCTCAGTGGGTTAAGCCTCTGCCTTCAGCTCAAGTCATGATCCCAGGGTCCTGGAATCGAGCCCCGCATCGGGCTCTCTGCTCGGCAGGGAGCTGCTTCCTCCTCTCTCTCTGCCTGCCTCTCTGCCTACTTGTGATCTCTGTCTGTCAAATAAATAAATAAAAATCTTTAAATAAATAAAGTGTATAATTGAGTGGTTTTTAGTATAGTCACAGTTATGTAACCATCACCACAGTCTAATTTTAGAACATTCTTATTCCCTATGCCCCACAAAAGAAACCCTATAGCCATTAACAATTATTCCACCTCAGCCTCCTACTTTCAGCCCTAGGTAGCCACTAATCTGCTTTCTGCTTCTAGAGATTTTGCCTATTCTGGACATTTCATAAAAATGGAATCATAAAAATATGTGCTTTTTGTGATTGGCTTCTTAGCATAATTCTTTCAAAATTTATCCGCGTCATTGCCTGTATCAGAACTTCACTTGTTTTTGTGGTACAGATATGTCCCTCTGGTTTATCCATTATCAGGTGATGGCCTCTTGGGTCGTTTCCACTTTCTGGCTATCATAAATCAGAACGTTTGTGTACAAGTTTTCTTGTGTACAGATTAAGTTTTCATTTCTTGGCTATGTATTTAGTAGTTATATGCTAGGTCATATGATAACTATATTTACGTGTTTGAGGAAATTTTTTTAATTGTGAAATCATAATTAAATTTCACAACCCTGAAATCAAGAGTCACATGCTCCACCAACTGAGCCAACCAGGTGCCCCATAATTGTGAAAAAAATGTTAAAGTTGAATAATAGTACAGAGGACCAGAGCGCCTGGCTGGCTCATTGATTCAGCGTCTGCCTTCAGCTCAGGTCATGATCCCAGCATCCTAGGATCGAGCCCCATACCGGGCTCCCTGCTCAGTGGGGAGCCTGCTTCTCCCTATCCAGATACCCTGTGCTTATGTTCCCTCTCACTATCTCTCTCTGTCATAAATAAATAAAAACTTTTAAAAAATAGTACAGAGTACCTGAATACCCTCCATTTGGATTCTGAAATTGTTAACATTTTGCCAGTTTAATATCCCTGCTTCCCCCCACACGTCTCCCTCCCTCCCTCCCGATCTCTCTCTGTCTCCAATTTCATTTTTTAGAGCCAGCCCTCTTAACTACTACTTTTTTTTTAGATTTTTATTTATTCATTTGACAGAGAGAGAGAGACCACAAGTAGGCAGAGAGAGAGGGGGAAGCAGGCTACCTGACAAGCAGAGAGCCTGATGCGGGGCTCAATCCCAGGACCCCAAGATCACAACCTGAGCTGAAGGCCAAGGCTTAACCCACTGAGCCACCCAGGCACCCCTTAACTACGACTTTATATTCATCCCCAAGTAAGTGAGTGAACATAGGTGAAATAGTATAATGCCTGGCCAATAACAGCTACTCAATAAGTGTAAATTCCCTCCTTTCCTCTTTTCCCCAATACTTAGAAATGTTATGTAGGATCCAGCCTGAAAGCTCTACATCAAGATAAGAGATGTGAGATCTAGGGGCGCCTGGGTGGGTCAGTGGGTTAAAGCCTCTGCCTTCGGCTCGGGTCATGGTCCCGGGCTTCTGGGATCGAGCCTCACATCGGGCTCTCTGCTCAGTGGGGAGCCTGCTTCTCTTAAAAAAAAAAAAAGAGAGAGAGAGAGAGACGTGAGATCTAAATAAAGACTCATGGACCTTACTTTCCACAGTATTCCTGGACCAAGGTCTGTGGAACTAGGTAGGTGGCCATCTAAACTGTGATGATCTTGATGTCTGATTTCTGGTTGATTTCATTAGGATGATAATTAGATAAAATAGCAAGATAAATTCTTTTTTTTAAGATTTTATTTATTTATTTGACAGACCGAGATCACAAGCAGGCTGAGAGGCCGGCAGAGAGAGGGGGAAGCAGGCTCCCTGCTGAGCAGAGAGCCCGATACTGGGCTCTATCCTAGGACTTTGGGACCATGACCTGAGCCAAAGGTAGAGGCTTCAACACACTGAGCCACCCAGGTACCCCCAGCAAGATAAATTCTACAAATACTTAATTAATAGAAAGCAAAATAGACAAAATCCAAACCATCACAACTGCTTGGGTTTTTGTTTTTGTATATGTTTTGTTTTTTTAGGATAGCAGGAAATTTAGCTCCCAGGATACATAAGCCTATTCTAGAGCAAAAATAAGAAATCCCATTTACCAGTGCAGACTTCCATACCCCCACAGTGTGAAGAAGGAGCTATGAAAAAGAACTGACCAAAGCTGAAGTTTTCCCAAGAATGCTAACAGGGAGGGTTCATTTCTTCCTGGACAGTGACATAGAACACATGAAAAGTAGGACAGCACATGACCTACTTATTATTGATTTATTTAGAAAAATCAGTCATAACATTGGATCCCTGGGGGCTCTAGAACAATCTTCATGGCAGTGAAATTCACTTGCTTTCTAAGAAACTACAGGGCTTCCTGGAATTTTTATGAATTTTATGAATACCATCCATAATTTTTAGACATCAGACCCTGAGGAGCCACCTCTCATCCAGCTACATTCCTGGAGCAGAGGTTTTGTCCTCACTGCTGAGATAAAACCTGGGAGATTATGCCTACTGTTTGGTCTTGTAGACACCCAGGTCTGCTGCTTGAGTCCCACTGGGCCTGACCCTGAGATTCTGAGACCTGGCTGTGTACCAAAGAGAGACCAATATTACACCTAACAAATTGATGGTTTCTTAACATAATCGAATATCTGATATATATTCAAATTTCCCTAATTGTCCTCGAAATGGCTTTCTACAGATTGTGTATTTAAACCACTGTCCAACAAAGTCCACATATTACACTTGGTTTTTGTTATTCTTAAGCCTCCTAAAATCTAGAATAGTTTCCAACAACCTCTTTTTCTTTTCTTCTTTTAATGCCACGAACTTGTTGAAGAAACTCAGTATGTCCTATAGAATGTCCTACCTTCTGGATTTGTCTGAATACTTCCTAGGTGATTCCGTGTCCTTCATACTGCATCACATCAGGTGCACACGCTGTCTTTTGTCTCACTGATAGGGAGTTCGTGATTGATCAGTGTGGGCAGATGATCACAGTCTTATCCCTCCCATTACACAGTTGCGTCTTCCCCTATGACCAGTAAACTGATCTGTGGGATGATACTTTGGTTCTTCTATTAACTGCCACCACGTGCCATGTGAGTCCTGGAAGATTAAAGGGAAAACAAAAGAAAGAATTATCTTTGCCTTTCTGGTTTGAATCAGTGGATTGAAACAAAATATGTTGTCTGATCACAATGGAGTGAAATTGGAAATTAATGACAAGTAAATTAGGAAATTCCCAACTATGTAAAAATTAAACTCTTAAGTTTTAAATTAAACCAAGATTATAAAAATTGGTTCTTGGCAAAAGAAGAAAAAGATTTCCTAACCTAGCGTCGTGGAGGTACTACCTCCCACAAACTTGCTTTTTGTCCGTGTTCCTGATTGAAGTCTGTGCCTTTAGTTCTGCAACTCAGAATCCAGGCAGCAGTCCAACATCTTCTCCCTCACACTTCCTTAACCAATCTCACCGTTCTCCAAACCTTATCTTCTAGAAGATGTCTCAGATTTGTTCACCTCTTCCGTGACCCTGGCCTAGGCTGCCATCATCTCTCTCCAGGATTTCTGTCAAGCTTCCTCACAAGCCTCCTCGTGCTGCATCTCCCACATGTCCTTCACACTGCAAGCAGAGGAATCTTTCCCAACTCAGAGTTCATCCTGTTTACAGTCCTTCAATCTCTTTACATTTCAGGGTAAAGATCAAGATCAAGATCTTCAATGAGGGGCTCCTGGGTGACTCAGTCAGTTAAGTGTCTGACTCTTGATTTTGACTCAGATCATGATCTCAGGGTCATGAGATGGAGCCCTGCAGTGGGCTTCATGCTCAGTGGGGGGGTCTGCTTGAGAGTCTTTCCCTCAACTCCCCACCCCCATGCCCTCGCTTAGACTTGCATGTGCATGCGTGACTGTGATCTCTCTCTCACTCTCACTCTCTAAAGTCAGTCCATTAATAAATCTTTAAAAAAAGAAAAAGACCTTCAGTGAGGCCTGTAGGCACCAACCCCCGACTCTTTTGCTACCTCCCCTACCTGTCTAGCTCCTATACCCTCTTGCTTTCCAGGCTACATCTACTCCAGCTGAGCTGACTGCTCCTCAAGTGCCCTGTGCTGCTTCCTGTTACAGGACTTTTGCATCTCCTGTTCCCACTGCCTAGAATGCTCTCGTCCAGCATCCCTGTTCAGCTAACTCCTACCTTTCACTCAGATCTCAAGCCCATTATTACTTCCTTGGAGAGGTTTTCTGTAATCCCCCAGATGAGGGCAGACTCTCTAGTGGTACATGCTCTCAGCAACGTGTGCCTTTCCTTTTTATCACAGTATGTCTTTACAGGGTTTTTTGTGATCAGTGGTTTAATGTGGATTAAATCACCTTCACTAGATTGCTAACTCCCTAAAGGATGAGACCGTGCCTCTTTTGCTCACCATTGTCTCTCTTATATCTAGCACATACTAGGAACTCAATATATATTTGACCATTCATAAGAATAGAACAAAACTAGGGGCGCCTGGGTGGCTCAGTGGGTTAAAGCCTCTGCCTTCGGCTCGGGTCATGGTCCCGGGCTTCTGGGATCGAACCTCACATCGGGCTCTCTGCTTGGCGGGGAGCCTGCTTCCCCCTCTCTCTCTGCCTGCTTCTCTGCCTACTTGTGATCTCTGTCAAATAAATAAATAATTTTTTTTAAAAAGAATAGAACAAAACTATATGTAGATGTTTACCACAATTTTATTTATGATAGAAGAAGAGGTATCAACATAAAGATTAAATGAAAATTTACATGATGAAATATCGTAGCCATTAAAAATCATGTTTCTGAGTAATATTTAATGATATTGGAAAATACTCGTTACATCATGTTAGTTAAAAAGACATGACGAGGGCGCCTGGGTGGCTCAGTTGTTAGGCGGCTGCCTTCGGCTCAGGTCATGATCCCAGGGTCCTGGGATCAAGGCCCACATCGGGCTCCCTGCAAGACATGACGAGGGGTACCTAGGTGGTTCAGTAGGTTAAGTGTCTGCCTTGGGCTCAGGTCGTGATCCCAGGCTCCTGGTCAGGCTTTCTGCTCAGTGGGGAGCCTTCTTCTCCCTTTCCCTTTGCCCCTCCCCCCTCACTCATTCTCTCTCAAATAGAATCTTTTTTTAAAAGATTTTATTTATTTTTGCAAGAGAGACAGAGAGAGCGCACGCATGGCACATGAAGGGAGGGTGGAGAGGGGAAGGGGCAGAGGGAGAAGCAGACTCCCTGCTCAGCACCGACTGAGCCACCCAGGTGCCCCTCAAATAAATAAAATCTTAAAAAAAAAACAAAACCATTCTGAATGTGGAGTAAGAGTCCTATTTATCGATACTTTTAAAAGTAGAATAACTCAAAAAATAATAATAAAATAAAAGTAGAATGACTCAGTATAGTTTTATTCCCTGCTTTTCAGCTAACATTGTATGAAAATATATATTATATATATGTAAAAGATATATAGGCAGAGGAAAAGGTTGAAAATAATGTTATTGTAGGTTTATTTCAACAGACAGGATTTCAGGGGAATTTATTTCTTCAGACTGTATTTTCCAAATATTTTTCAATAAACACATATGTTTTTATAATTAGGAGGCAGCTATAATCAAGAATATGGACTCTGCTATTAGCTAGAGTTGAGTTCCAGCCCCAGCTCTACCTCTGCCACTTAGACATTGAGTGACCTGGGCAAGGTACTTAACTTCCCCCCGGAGGAGTACCTACCCACAAGGTTGCTGCAGGAGGCAAATGATGTAAAACTTACAAATCACTTGGTACAATTGCTGCCACATCAATAAATAGCGGTTCTTGTTCTAGATTTTGGTCTGTTAAAATGTTACTTTTAAAATTTAAAAAACAACAACATACCCTTTCCTTAGAAAAGAAAAAAT
This sequence comes from Mellivora capensis, assembly GCA_004024625.1. Classification (NCBI taxonomy): domain Eukaryota; kingdom Metazoa; phylum Chordata; class Mammalia; order Carnivora; family Mustelidae; genus Mellivora; species Mellivora capensis. The sequence goes on along the minus strand of PISX010007283.1, from coordinate 44,750 downwards.
GAAAACCAAGGGGTGGTTCAGTGTCTGCCTTCCGCTCAGGTCATGATCCTGAAACCTGGGAATCCAGCCGCCCAGCAGTCTATCTCTCCCTCTGCCTTCCGCTCTCTGTGCTTGTGCTCTCTCTCTGTCAAACAGATAAAAACAAAACCCTTATGCTGCCAACTTAAAGAGACGTGAGAAAGCCAGCTTGGAATGGATTCATCTACTGAAGTCCAGCTGCTACAGCAGAGCCCCTCAGAGCTGTTAATACTGTGCTCTCAAGCAGGAAAGAATTCAGCCAAACCATTTGTCAACAACATCGCGATGTCAACAACATCGTGACCAGCTCTGGAAGCCGGATAACCCCCAATTCAAAGGATACAGACTTACACGACCTCCAGCTTCTCCATAGCGAAGGCAATTTGGCTCCACAACCAGATGGGTCATATGTAAGCTATCCAGAATTTGTGCCCCGTGTTCCAGTCAGGGCAGTGTGGAGTCAAAGGGACCAATTTTCTGTGTGGAAAGAGCTGGTTTGAACCTCAGCTCCCACGCTTTCCCAGTTTTATGACTTGGGGCTAAAACTTCATCACTCTTGAGCTTTGTTTTCTCCCCTGTGGCTGGGAATGATAATTCCTACCTCACCAGGAGGCTGTGCAGAAGGAGGGACATGATGCTTGCAAAAGCTTAGGACAGAGCTTGACAACTGGCAGGAGCCATGTGTTACTTCCCACCTCCAGTGGTGACCCAGTGGAGGACCAAGAGCATCATGCCTGTATCTGACCACAGGGAGACACGCGGCCCAATTTCTTCTCGGGGTATATGCCCAGCCAACCGGGCTTGCTGCCAAGTGGTGGAGGCCTGCAGGGAGGGGATTGACGCAACCCCCGCCTTCAGGAAGCAACATTCCTAAGCAGCCCTTCCACCCATTAGAACAATTCAAACTGTTATTAGTTTTAAATAGACAATGATCACATCTGCTTTCTTGAATGATTATACCTCCAAAACTTCTAAATATAAATTTAAACTATGATAACCCTTACATACACACACACAGAGTCCTTGAATCAGAAGAGTGATTTTTCATTACCAGTCACTGCATTTACCCAACTTTTCTGTTTTGTTTTGTTTTTTAAGATTATTTATTTATTTGACACAGAGAGAGATCACAAGTAGGCAGAGAGGCAAGCAGAGAGAGAGGGGGAAGCAGGCTCCCCGCTGAACAGAGTGCCTGATGTGGGGCTCGATCCCAGGACCCTGAGACCACAATCTGAGCTGAAGGCAAAGGCTTAACCCACTGAGCCACCCAGGCGCCCCTCCCCAACTTTTTCTTTTGAAAAATTTCAAATGTACAGAAGAGTTATAAGTAGTACAATGAATACCATCTGCTGTTCTGTTAGAGGTATCAGCAGAGAATGTCACTGCATTTGTTTTCTCTCGTTCTGCTTTTAAGTCTTAACTTTTTGGTGAACAATTGAAGAGTTAATTATAGACGCTGTGACACTTCATCCCCCCAAACATGAGTTTTTCCTAAGAAGTGTATTTCCTAAGAAGAAGGACATTCCTCATCCATAACCACATAATTAGTATCTCACTCAGGAAAATTAACCTAAATGCATTAGTATTATCTAATACACAGTCCATATTCAAATATTCCCAGTTATCCCTATAATACCCTCCACGTGTTGAAAAAAGATCTAGACTTCAAAAAGAAAAAAGGAAAGAAACCACACATTGCATTTAATTGTCATGTCTCATCCTATTCTGAAATTTAGCACTCCCCCCTTTGGTGTTAAAGCTATTGTTTTCCTCTTAACTTTTATTTACATAATGGGTCTCATTACTAAATGTGGGCCCTAGCAATTTTTCATCTTCCTTTCTGATCCAAGTACTTTTTTTTAAAAAGTGGCTTGCACTGAAAATAATCCCACTCTTTTTCAGTTCTTAACTTTTTCAGTCCTTAGCATATTGAAATGGAATAACAAATGTTAGCAGCATCTACACAATGACAGGTCTGAGGAGAAAAGGGATGGGGCATTCAGTTTGGGGCATGTTCAAGTCAAAATCATGACAGAACTTTCAGGTGACAAGCCCAATAGGTTGTGACTGGAGATGGGAACCTGATCCTCTTCCTAGGTAAGGTAAAGAAAGTCACTTACAGAGAAGTGAAAGGGGAAGCCACAGAATGGGTGACTTCCCCAGAAGAAGGACTGTTCTTGAGGAGGCTAGTGTGAAACTCGGGAGACTTCCAGGCCAGAGGCAAAGCAACTGGGTATGCTGGACACCCAGCAGAACCAGGGGGCTGGGAGCAGAGGTAACGAGGAAGAAACAACGAATCCCACCCTTAAGCTGCTTATAGTTTTTAATTCAAGGTGCAAATTAATTCTCAAAATCAGGCTGGGAGAGGGGCTGGAGGACTCAGAGCTATGCCAGCTGGAGTCAGATCAGGTAACCTTCTGGAGGAACGGGGTGGAGGTTAGCCTAGATGTACAAAGCCTCAGATCTCCTGGGGCAAAACTCCCCTAGGTAAGGAAACCAGAAAAAGAACCAAGAATAATCATCAAGGGGGTGCTTCAGTGGGTTGAAGCCTCTGCCTTCAGCTCGGGTCATGATCTCAGGGTCCTGGGATAGAGCCCCACATCGGGCTCTCTGCTCAGCAGGGAGCCTGCTTCCCTCTCTCTCTCTGCCTGCCTCTCTGCCTACTTGTGATCTCTGTCTGTCAAATACATAAATAAAATCTTAAAAAAAAAAAAAGAAAGAAAGAAAGAAAGAAAGAATAATCATCAAGAAGGGAAGTTGCAGAGGAGACCGGGAAGGGACAAGCTGGGGGACAAAAGCCAACTCAGTTGGGATGGCCAGAGAACAAATGGAAAGAATCTGTGTCCTTGACAACATTGAGACACCAAATCAACCAACTCCAAAGCCGCCCCACCTCTGAACTTCTGGTTCTCTAAAATAATACATTTCCGCATTATTAAAAAATAAGAGTTAATCTAAGTCGATGGATTAAGAAACTCCCCAAAAGAGCATATTTACCAAAAAGTCTTAAGAACCAAGAGAATGAGGTAAAAATATCAAATAGGTGAACAGAAGATAGTCACAATGACTGCAGCAAATCTTCTTGGCTTATGAAATCTATCTTATACATATGATTACATTAAAATTTATGAAGAACAAGCCTGTTAGGCAATAATTTGGTTTTTTAAATTTTTTAAAAGATTTTATTTATTTATAAGACAGACAGAGATCACAAGTAGGTAGAGAGGTAGAGGAGGGGGGAGAGGGGAAGCAGGCTCTCCGCTGAAGAAGAGAGCCCGATGTGGGACTTGATCCCAGGACTCTGGGATCATGACCTGAGCCAAAGGCAGAGGCTTTAACCCACTGAGCCACCCAGGTGCCCTGTTTTTTAAAATTTTTTACTTATTTTTTAAAAAGATTTCTATATTTAAGTAATCTCTACACCCAATGTGGGGCTCAAACTCACAATCCTGAGATCAAGTCCCACGCTCCACCGACTGAGCCAGCCAGGTGCCCCTTGGTGATTTTTCTTTCAAAGATTTTATTTATTTATTTGAGAGAGAAAGTTTGAGAGAACACAAGCAGGGGGAGCTGCCGAAGGAAAGGGAGAAGCAGACTCCCCACTGAGCAGGGAGCCCAGTGCAGGGCTCCATCCCATGTCCCTGAGATCATGACCTGAGCTAAAGGCAGACACTCTCAACCAGCTGAGCCACCTGGGCACCTCCCCTCACTGATTTCTAAAGGACCAGAGAGAAAAGTCCATCAAAAGGAGACTCTGCTATATAGGCCCTCAGTTTCTTAAGACAAAACATATGAATATATATATATATACATCTATGTACATGATACATAAATGTGTTTATTGTATATACACCCACATATATGTGCATACACTCACAATACACACATATTCGCATGTAATACGTTATGTATGCACATATGAACAAAATTTTCCCTATGCATAAACAGTTCTGATTATTCAGGTGGTGCCAGGGAATACCGACCACTGGAGGTTGAAAAGAAGTTTAGGGTGCTCTTGCCACCCAAGGAGGGGATTTTTGCAAGAATAACTAGAATAAATAGAGCATTCACAATGCTCCAGTTTTAATAAGGGTTCAAAAGCAGTGTGAGTAACGGAGGGGAAAGTGTCGTGCTCTGTTCCCATGGTCGTGCTTCTTGGCGGTAAACTCTTCTCAGCAGATCCTGAATCATGGGGGGGAGATTAATAAGCCCTTTTCCTGTCTAACAATTAACCCCAGAGTACTTCGATGTACTGGTGCGGGTTTTACTTCAGAGCTGGTTTCAGGACCGTGAATGAATTTAACAGGCTCTAGATTACAAATTTAACCATAAAATTTCAAACTTATTTCCTTCAGTGAATTATAAAGATAGTCTGGGGGTGCCTGGGTGGCTCAGTGGGTTAAAGCCTCTGCCTTCGGCTCAGGTCATGATCCCAGGGTCTGGGATTGAGCCCCCGCATCGGACTTTCTGCTCAGCAGGGAGCCTGCTTCTCCCTCTCTCTCTGCCTGCCTCTCTGCCTGCTTGTGATCTCTATCAAATAAATAAATAAATTTTTTATTTTAAATAAATATTTTATTTTAAATAAATAAAATTTTTATTTTAAATTAAAAAAATTATTTTAAATTTTAAAAAAAGATTTTATTTATTTATTTGACAGACAGAGATCACAAGTAGGCAGAGAGAAAAGGAGAAGCAGGCTCCCTGCTGAGCAGAAAGCCCGATGCGGGGGCTCAATCCCAGACCCTGGGATCATGACCTGAGCCGAAGGCAGAGGCTTTAACCCACTGAGCCACCCAGGCGCCCCAATAAATAAAATGTTTTTAAAAATATATAAAGATAGTCTGTGCTGGAGTTACAGAGAAGAAAGATGGTGCATATTTTCACCCCTCTCACCTTCAAATCAACGGCACCACCGTTTAAATGAAGACAGCTGTAGTTGATTTAGAGACTTGTAGTATTGACTAGCCCCTTCCTGCTCTCCAAACCCTCTAACCTCCGAGGGTGGTGCTTCTTGGGACTCAAACAGCTGCACATTTCCAACATAGTATTCCCTACATGGTGTCAAATGACAGGGGAGGAAGTTTTGGTGACTGGATGATTTATTCACTTAGTCATCCTTCCATCAGGGGAAACAATAAGAGGCTTTTGTTTGTGTTTCTGTGTGTAGGGTGTAAAGGATGAAGAGAAGAAAATAGCCATATAATGAAATCTTGTTCCTCTTTTTTCCTCTCTCAAAAGAGGTCTTTATCTTCAAACTACTATACATATATCATAAACATATCATAAAAAAAAAACACCACACTGTGGTTGTTCCTACATTGTTTCTTCATATTTTCCTGGAAAGTTTCTTTTTTTCTTTTTTATTAAAAAAAAGGAATACATGAATATATTTTCATCATAAAACATTCAAACATTACGAAAGCATACAGACTGAAAAACAAAGGTCTCCCTTCATTGCCCTTGCCCAGTCCTCCTCTCCCACCATTCACCCCTTACAAAAAAGTTCTTTTTTTTTTTTTTTTAAACCTCGATTACCACAGTTTGGGGCACTTTCATAACAACAGATGGCACATTGTAAGCAACAGGCAAATTCCAAAATACAAGCAATCAGAAATCACTGAACATGAACCTCACTGTGGAACACATTCCCAGAAAGGGCCAGGACAAGTCATGGCAGAGTGACCCAGTACAGAACAGGGATCCCTGGAAAAACAGGCACACGGAACCAGGAACATCTGGGTGTGCTTCTGGATGTCCTTGAACTAGCTTGATGTCCTTGAGCAACTTTTGTTTCCCCAGGTAGGCATGTCAGTAGGAGCATGAAACCAGATTGTGTGTAAGTACCCGAGGAGTGCTAAGTTTTTGGCATCTATTAGTTTTCCTCTCACTTCCAGAGGAATTTCTAAAGCACACATTAGTTTATTTCTGTTGAAGTTCTAGTATTGTCTGCATGTTTGTGGGGAAAATTATAATCCTGTTTTGTACACTGTTTAGAAAAGTTGAAAAAGAGCATGCTTTGCTCACCTGCCAAGCTGCTCAAAGCTCATTGGTGTTTTTATTTAAAGGCTGATGTAGAAATAGATCTGCATTGTATTTGCATTCAGGCAGCATATGTGGATTCAGGCAAGAGCATCCAGGATCAAGGAATCCTGATAATCATGTGTATGTTATCTCCTGGAATCCCGTATCATCAAGCGACTGATTCAAAGAAGTTGAGTAATGGGGCAACATTGATGCAAGAACATTGGATTACTTTTAAGTTATTCGTGTAATATGAACATGGCTTTTGGGGAGTTCAGAACTTTTGGGTTTTGTCACCAAGAAAACTACTCTGCAATCATCCAAGAGGCGAGCTCATAATAAGGTGAAGAAAAGATGAAGGCTTCTGGATGGATCCACAAGCGTTTTCTGCAGTCTATGAAGCCTGGAGTGCCCTCTACTGGTTACCTTCCAGAGAGCCAGGCAGCTAATGGTTTCACAGAGGAGTCCAAGTTTTTGAAACACCATAAATATAACACGTTCTCTCTGTAACTTCTCTACCGAGTGACTTTTTTCTGAAGGCTTATCCTCTGAAAGAGAGAGCAATAACTTTTGGGGTGGGGGGAGAACCAACTTGATTCCTTAATCATTTGTGTGTCTGAGATGCCATTTAAATGTGATCAATTATCTGCTATATCCTTTTTTTTTTTTTTAAGATTTTACTTATTTATTCACGAGAGAAAGAGAGAGTGGCAGAGGCAGAGGGAGAAACAGGCTCCCCGCTGAGCAGGAGCTCACTGAGGGACTCGATCCCAGGACTCTGGGATCACGATGTGGGCCGAAGGCAGATGCTTAACCATCTGAGCCACCCAGGTAGCCGATTCTAATTTCTAAAATAATCAGCATGTTGGAAGAAAAACTAAATGCAATAAAGTGACCCCAAAATATTTAACTGGATTCTACATTTTAAAAAATACCTTTTATTGTAAGGTACACAGTTTCTAACGTACACTAGTCTCTCCATACTAGTTTTTCAACTTCCTGTGAACATGTAATTATTGTAAGATAAGAAGTTGAAAAAAAAAATCTAGTGACTACTTTGCAGCTTTAAATCATTGAAATCTTTCTTTGAACTTGTTGAACCCTAAAAGAAAGAAAATGCCAACGACAGATAGAAAAATGTGCGTTTGAGACTCGTATTCTCTGCTATTTTTCCTTCCCTGCTTTGGCCAGTAGCCAGTAGTCCTTCCTGATGTCTTGAAGGACCTGCAAGTGTCCACCAAGAACAGGTATGCCCACACTCATTGGCCAGCACAGCTAACTGGACTTCTAATATGACCTAGCTCACTGCTTTTCATACGTGTGTTTAAAAGCAGAACCCTTATCTTCTAATGCAGCGTAACCCAGAATTCATCCACTTTTCATTCATCATGCGTTCATTTGTTCCCGTTACTGAGCACCTATTCTCTGCCTATGCGCTGTCGACATGTCATGAGTATGTGCCGCTTCTACCAGATAGGGGTTCCAAATAGAATCGCATTCCTTTTAACACTAAAACTAAACAACTCTACCGTGCGCGCGCGCACACACACACACACACACCAATCCCAGGAACATGTCTGTTTTTCCTTCCCCAGAATTCTCTGTAAAATCCATAAACTCCAGGGGGCAGGCTCAGGCTGGGACCCAGTCTTCCTTTTGCTTGCCTACTGGTCTCTGCTGGGAGTGTGGAGACTCAGATTTGGACTAGTTTCCATCACCCGCAGCATTGCCCTGGATTGCCCCCCAAACACACACAGACAGCTGCAGTGAGTCCTAGAAGAGGGAAGGAGGATGTCCTTCCCCGCCCAGTTTAATGCACACAAAGGGCAGATATCCCAAACTACTCTTTAAACACACACACACACACACACACACACACACACGCGCGCGCAGCCTAAAGCCCACCTTTCCCTAGAGGACTGGTATCTAGAATACCCGGTCTTGCATCCATGACCTCTGAAGTCTCTAAAATCAAGTAGCCTGTCTTTGATTTGGAACCGTCAGTCACATCCTTGGTTACTTCATTCCACATAAAGCAGACAACAGAGCTGCCTTGGTTGAAGTAGGGGTGGAGCTCTGTCTCTTTCCTCCTGTCCTTTCTGTGTATCTCTCCCCTCCCAGGTTGGTGGGCCTTGAGGTACTGCTTGGAACTGTGACGTTTTGTGAAATACAGATTGAAAGCCACTGATCTAGGGGCGCCTGGCCGGCTCAGTTGGAAGAGCAGGTAACTTGATCTCAGGGTTGTGAGTTCAAGCCCCACGTTGGGTGTAGAGAGTACTTAGAAATAAAACCTTAAAAAGAAACAAGGTCACTAATCTATTTTAAAACTCTTATTTTACAGATGAGAAAAATGAGACCCAAAGTATTGTAAACTGTTGATCCAGAACTCAAGCTAAGATCTGGTTTCCCACCCCTTGCTCTTTTGGTTGCATTATATTGGGTTTTTTTTAAATCTCTATGAAGATTTATTTGTTTTATGTCTCATTCCTTCCAAGAACAATCTTAGGTAGTTATACCTTGAAAAGAAATCTCATAAGCTAATTTATAATTGGATGTTTATGGCCAATAATATCTTGGTAAATTGCTTCTTTCAAGCCTGGGTGGCTGTGTGTTATGCGTCTGCCTTCAGCTCAGATCATGAACTTGGGGTTCTGGGATCAAGCCTCTCATTGGGCTCCCTGTTCAGTGGTAAGTCTGTTTCTCCCTCTCGCTCTGCTCTTTCCCCGTTCATGCTATCTCTCTCTCAAATAAATAAAATTTTTTTTAAAAAATGTATCTAAGCCAGGAGGAAGCAGCACCCTCAAATGAGGATAACTCAAAGTAGTTTAATAAAGGTACAATTTACACAAGTGTGTACAGTGTGTAGGGAGACCACCAGGGATAACTGTATCAGGGCTAGTCCCACCTGTTGGCCGGGGAGGGAGCACACTCTCCAGAGAGATTTGGAGCCTGTCAGAAGAGGAGTGTGACCTTTGGTCAAGGGACCTAGGCAGCATAAGGTGACCTTCCAGGGATGAAGGTGGATAATTATAACACCATCTTCACTGTCTTCTCTTCCCCTAATCTCTGCTAGAGATCTTCATTGGCTGAACCCAACTGGAAGTCAAAGACATTCAACAAACCATATGGGCCAGTCACTCTACAGAGCATGGTGAAGAAGTGTGAAAAGTAAATCTGGAGAGCAAATGGTAACCTTTCTACAAAATTATACAATTCAGCAAGTAGTCAGAGCTGGGTATTACACCAAGATTCTAGAAGGGAAACACACACACACACACACACACACACACACCATTTTAGTCCCTACCGCTCTTGCCATAGCCCATCAGTCACTTAATGGAGTCAGTCCTATCTTCTATAAACACTTCTTTATTTTTTAAAGATTTTTATTTATTTGAGAGAGAGATCACAAGCAGGGATAAGTAGGGGGAGAAGTAGACCCCGGCTGAGCAGGGAGCCCAAAGCAAGACTCGTTCCCAGGACCCTGGGATCATGACCTGAGCCAAAGGCAGAGGCTTAACTGACTGAGCCACCCAGGGACCCCTTATAGACACCTTTTGGTCCATTTTGGTTTGCCACTCAGTTTTGGTCCCTACCGCATCAAACCTGGATGTACGATAGCTTCCTAACTAGTGCCCTGCCTTTAGTTTCCCAACTTCCACGCCACAGATGGCATCATTTCTAAGATGCAAGTCTGACTATGTAATTCTCCACTTAATACCCTTCAATGACTTGACATCACCTCAATGCATTCTGGATCAGTAACAATTTATCTTAAAATGTAATGCCTTAAAGCAACAATAATCATGTTTTCTCTCTCACTGTTTTTCTGAGTCAGGAATTTGGAAAGGGCTTGGCCGGGAAGTTCTTCCTTAGAGTCTTTCATGAGGATGCAACCAGATTTTGGCCAGGCTCACAGTTATCAGAGGCAAGGATCCCTGGGGGGCCATCTTGGAGCCTGGCTATGACACATACCTGTATAACGTCTAATCCTAAGGTTTCCTACAGAGCCATTCACTCTTGTCATCAGGAATAAGGACCTGCCATGTCCCAGCACATCTCAAGTTTGTAATTTGAGAAGTAAAATATTTCTTTGTTTTTTAAATTTATTTATTTGTTAGAGAGAGAGCGAGCACAGGCAGACAGAGTGGCAGGCAGAGGCAGAGGGAGAAGCAGACTCCCTGCCGAGCAAGGAGCCTGATGTGGGACTCGATCCCAGGACGCTGGGATCATGACCTGAGCCGAAGGCAGCCGCTTAACCAACTGAGCCACCCAGGCGTCCCAAGAAGTAAAATATTTCTTAATTGATTCATTTACTCCTCAGTCCCAGGAATTGGAGGTAAGGTGTACACTCTAGTTGATTCATTTATTTTAATGTTTTGGGGGAAATCATGTTAGTGCCACTTTAAAAGAAAGCATTCTTGGAGCACCTGGCCAGTGGACAATGCAACTCTTGATCTCAGTGTCGTGAGTTTGAACCCCACATTGGGCAGGGAGATTACTTTAAAAAAAAACAAACCACAAATGTTTAATTTAAAATATAAAGCATTCTTTGATTAGTGTTATTGAGAAATGCAAAATTATCTCTGTGTCATGTATATAAAACAATATATTAAACTAAATAGTCATATCAGAGCAACATAACATATTTAATTTAATTGATTTAATGTAATTGATAATTTAGATATAACATCATCGGGGTGCCTGGGGGGCTCAGTCCATTAAGCCTCTGCCCTCGGCTTGGGTCATGATCTCAGGGTCCTAGGATCAAGCCCCACATCGGGATCCCTGCTCAGTGGGGAACCTGATTCTCCCTCTCCCTCTGCTGCTCACCCTGCTTGTGTGCCCTCTCTGATAAATAAATAAATAAATCTAAATAAATAAATAAAACATAATTAGCATTTAAACCCAAAATTTTGTTAATAAAATTAAATTTACAAATATTTTTCCTCTGCTCTCTTTTCCTAAGACAAGATAATCCCAACATTCTTCTTTATTTCCTCCTATAGCAGCTCCCAGCCAAATTCTTGGTACAAAGTAAATGGTCATTAAATATTTGTTGAGTTAGATTGAATAATACAAGGAGTAAATAATCCCCAGCCTTTCCTTTGTTGTTCCTTCTGAATTTCTTCAGAGCAGTGGACACTCTTGTGTTCTAGGCATTATGCTAACAAAGAACAATGAAAAAAAGAGACAGACCAAAAAGCAAACTCTTAACTACAGAGAACAAACTGATGATTACCAGAAGGGAGGTGGGTGGGAGGGATGGGCGAAATAGGTCAAGGGGATTAAGAGTACACCCATTATAACCAGCAGTGAGTGATGCATAGAGTTGTTGAATCACTATATTATACACTTGAAACTAAGATAACACAGTATGATAACTACACTGGTATTTTTAAAAGAAATTTTTAGTTAAAGCCAAGCCATCAAAGCAAATAATCATGATATGTTCAAAGAAATAAAAATTTTTTAAAAATAAATTTTGAAATCAGGATGTAGGTTATTGATGTGAATATTTTATACACTGCCTTATTTGTTTTCCTCCTATTCTGTCAGTATATCCTAGAATTGCAGAAATACATTATGTCAAAGACGTGGCCCACATCTCTTGCTTCCCTGTGGTTGTCCAAGAATGTGATGACTATGACAATTACATATGCTTTGTAAAGCTAGACTGACATCCTGTTGTCTTCCAGGAACTTCCCAGCTTTCTGCCGCATATATACATTTGCAAAATGCATCTGCAGATTAAGCATTTTCAAACTTGAGAGCATTATGCATTTTAGAGTAAGGAGAGGGGAAAAGCACTTTAGAGACTCTGGTTTCTATTCTGTAGTAAACATGGGTATAATATGCAATCTCTTACATGTTAAAGAAAGGACTGTTGATTTTCCTGGAAAAACATTTTTCTCTTCATATAATAACTTAGGCGTATTTACTTATTTACTTCAGGGCTGTTAGTCATTATTTCATCATTATCACCATCATTATGATGTATGTATAGTGAGGGGGGAAAATTAACACCCCACTTTTATAGTTTAGGAGCACTTTTTTTTTCTTCATTTTTTTCAAGTATTTAAATTCCAGTCAGGTAAGGGGCGCCTGGGTGGCTCAGTGGGTTAAGCAACTGACTCCTGATTTTGGCTCAGGTTATGATTTCAGGGCTGTGGGATTGAGCCCCGCCCCCCAGTTGGGCTCCACACTGAGCAGGGAGTCTGCTTGAGATCTCTTTCTCCCTCTGCCCCCTCACTCATGCTCCCTCTCTCTCTCTTTCTCAAATAAATAAATCTTTAAATTACAGTTAGTTAACATACAGTGTAGTATTATATTCGGGTATAAAATTAAATGATTCATCGCTTAAATAGAACACACAGTGCTTATCACAAGTGACACCCATACCTTCTTCATACCCATCATCCATTTAGCCCATCCCCCCACCAACTTCCCCTCAGGCCGCCCTCAGTTTGTTTTCTATAGCTAAGAGTCTGTCCTATGTTTTGCCTCTCTTCTTTTCCCCCTATGTTCATCTGTTTTGTTTCTTAAATTCCACATACGAGTGAAATCATATGGTATTTGTCTTTCTCTGACTGACTGATTTGACTTAACATAATACACTCTAGCGCCATCCACATTGTCGCAAACGGCAAGACTTCACTCTTTCCTATGGCTGAGTAGTATCCTCTTGTGTATATGTTCCACATCTTCTTTATCTACTCGTCAGTCATCAGACATTTGGGCTCTTTCCAGAATTTGGCTATTATGGATAATACTGCTATAAACATCAGGGGCATGTATCTCTTTGAATCAGTATTTTTATATCCTTTGGGTAAATACCTAGTAGTGCAATTGCTGAATTGTAATATTGTTCTGTTTTTAACTTTTTGAAGAACCTAGGAGCACATTTTTAAATTAATTATGAAGATGAGACTTTGGGGAATAACTTGGATGGCCTTGAGCCAGTAAAGGAAGAGCTAAAGTGCTCTATAAGAAATGAACAAGAGGGGCACCTGGGTGGCTCAGTTGGTTGAGCCTCTGCCTTTGGCTTGGGTCATGATCCCGGGGCAGTGGGATCAAGCACCCGCACTGGGATCCCAGCTCAGCAGGGAGTCTGCCTCTCCCTCTCCCTCGGGCCTTCCTCCTGCTTGTGCACTCTCTCTCAGTCTCTCTCACTCTCTGTCAAATAAATAAGTAAAATCTTTAAAAAGAAAAAAAATGAACAAAGGGCACCTGAGTGGCTTATTTGGTTAAACAATGTCTTCAGCTCAGGTCATGATCCCAGAGTTCTGGGATCAAGCCCCATGTTGGTCTCCCTGCTCAGTGGGGAGCCTGCTTCTCCCTCTCCCTCTGCTGTCCCCCTGCTTGTTCTCACTCTCTGTGTAAAAGAAATAAAATCTTTTTTTTTTTAAGATTTTATTTATTTATTTGACAGAGAGAGATCACAAGTAGACAGAGAGGCAGGCAGAGAGAGAGAGAGGGAAGCAGGTTCCCTGCTGAGCAGAGAGCCTGATGCGGAACTCGATCCCAGGACCCTGAGATCATGACCTGAGCCGAAGGCAGCGGCTTAACCCACTGAGCCACCCAGGCACCCCAAATAAATAAAATCTTTAAAATAAAGAAAGGAACGAATGAATGGACAAGGATTTGGGGAGTTAAGGACAAATAAGTTAGGGAGGGATGAAGGCTAAGCAAGATGAGGGGGCACTGGGGCTGAAATCTGGCCCATTTTCTGCTGTCAAGCTGTGAATTGTGAGGCCTGCTAAAGGAGAGCTGCTTTTTTCTAAATGTGCACAAAGATGTCACATGGGTCAGCTGTGACCCCAAGAGGGATCCAGCATAATGCCAGGAGACTGCAGCCTGAAAGGAAGAGATACAGAGTGATTTCTTCATAAGAAAGAATGGACCAGGGATTTTTAAGTTCAGAAATGTTAAAATCCAATTTAGGTCAGTCTGCCCTAAATATCATCTCCTCCATGCCTCTCTTCCTTTGATAATATCTGCTCGCGTACATTACAGTTGAGTAGTGCTTCAGAGAGAAGAGATTGAGGCAGTCTCCAGTGAGGGGGTGAGGTGAGGAAAAGAAAGAAGCAACACTGAGTCCAGGGCCTGTAATGTGGCTGGAAACAAGACCTCAACCGGAGAACACCAAGAGGACACTAAGCTCCAGAGAATCCTCAGAGACATTGCGGATGAGTATTTGAACCAACTGCTATTTGAATTTCAAGTCCATGCAGCTGACATTTATATTATGCATACATAAATATCACCTAAGATCATTTGAGTTTTCAACAAATGGTACTGGAACAACTAGACATCCGCATGTAAAAAAAAAAAAAATCAATCTAGACATAGACCTTATACCTTTCACAAAAAAAATCACTTAAAATGGATCACAGATCTACATGTAATATACGAAACTATAATACCCCTAGAGGATAATATACGAGAAAATCCAAGTGACCTTGAATTTACTGATGACTTTCTAGATACAACACCAAAGGCACAATCCATGAAAGAAAAAATTGATAAGCTGGACATTATTAAATTTAAAGTGTTCTGTTCTGTGAAATATACCATCAAGAAAATGAAAAGCTAAGCCCCAGACTAAGAGAAACTATTTGGAAAAGACATTTCTCTGAAAAAAACCTGTTATCCAAAATATAAAAGAACACTTAACACTCAACAATAAGAAACAGACAACCTAGGGGCGCCTGGGTGGCTCGATGGGTTAAAGCCTCTGCCTTCGCTCAGGCATGATCTCAGGGTCCTGGGATCGAGCCCCGCATCGGGATCTCTGCTCAGCGGGGAGCCTGCTTCCTCCTCTCTCTCTCTCTGCCTGCCTCTCTGCCTACTTGTGATCTCTGTCTATCAAATAAATAAATAAAATCTTAAAAAAAAAAAAAAGAAACAGACAACCTGATCAAAAAAGGAGCCAAGATCTTAACAGATACCTCACCAAAGAAGATATGCAGATGGCATGTGTTCTGTATGCTCCACATCATATGTCATCAGGGAAATGCAAATTAAAAGCAACAATGAGTTATTCTGGATGGCCAAAATCCAGAACATTTCCAACACCAAATGGTGGTGAGGATACGGAGCAAAAGGAACTCCCATTCATTGCTGATGGGAATGCAACCGTAGAAGACAGTTGGGCAGTTTTCCACAAAACTAAAAACACTCTTGCCATACGATTCAGCGATAATACCCCTTGATATTTATCCAAAGGAGATGAAAGTTATGGACCCACGAAAACCTACACACAGATATTTATTGTAGTTTGTCTATACTTGCCCAAACCTGGAAGCGACCAAAACATCCTGCTGTGGGTGAAAGGAGGAAACTATGAGACATCTAGACAATGGAGTATCAGGCCATGAAAAGACATGGAGGAAGCTTAAGTGTATTTTACTAAATGAAAGAAGCCAATCTGAAAAGGTACAGACCTGGGGTGGGTGGGTGGCTCAGTCGGTTAAGCGTCTGCCTTCGGCTCAGGTCATGATCTCAGGGTCCTGGGATGGGGTCCCGCATCGGACTCTCTGGTCAGTGGGGAGCCTGCTTCTCCCTCTACCCTTCCTCCCTCCCCCCCCATCATGTTCTTTCTATCTCTCTCTCAAATAAAAAGAAAAGAAAAGGAAAAGAAAGGTACTGTATGATTCCACCTCTATGACATTCTGGAAAAGCCAGAACTATGGCGACAGTAAAAAGATCAGTGGTTGGGACTCCTGGGTGGCTCAGTCGGTTAAGCGGCTGCCTTCGGCTCAGGTCATGATCCCAGCGTCCTGGGATCGAGTCCCACATCGGGCTCCTTGCTCAGCAGGGAGCCTGCTTCTCCCTCTGCCTCTGCCTGCCTCTCTGTCTGCCTGTGCTCGCTTGCTCTCTCTCCCTCTCTCTGACAAATAAATACTTTTTTTTTTTTAATTAAAAAAAAAAAAAAAAGATTAGAGGTTGCCAGGGGTTGGGGATGAGGGAACTGATGAAGAGGTGGAGCACAGAGGATTTTTAGGGCAGTGAAACTACTCTATGATACCATAGTGGTGGATACTTGTCACTACATATTTGTCCAAACCCACAGCAAGTACAACACAAAAAGTGAATCATACTATACTCTGTGGACCCTGTGTGGTAATGTGTCAACGCACACTCACCAGTTGTACCTAATGTCCCACTCAGGTGGGGGATGTTGAGAATGTGGGAGGCTACGCATGGCGGGGGGCAGGCAGTATGTGGGGAATCTCTAACTTCCACTCAACTTTGTTATAAACCTAAAACTGCTCTAAAAAGTAGTCTACTTAAAAAAAAAAAAAATTGAAGGAAGTGAGATCTGAGAAGCTAACAAACTTGTTCCGGGAAAAACAGCCCATCTGTGATTGAAGTATGGCTCCTGCAACTTCTGCTTTCTGCCATGAGGAAATAAGAGGAACCTGCCTTAAACATTTTTTTAAACTGTGCAAAGTATTTGAAACTGATTTCAGACATTGGACGAGAGGCAGTAGAGAACAGTAATCTCTGAAGGGAAATAAAAAGACGAAGCCTATGGTCGCTCTGGCTTCCTGCCTGGGACGTTTCCTGGCAGTGGCACAGAGAGGCGGAAGCTAGGTTAAGCCCTGCAGTCTCCCGGAGTGAAGGAGACAGAGTTGAGAATTTGAGAAGACTCAGGTGGCTGGAATTCTCAGGGCAGAGCACCAGAGAGACTGGCTGCAAAGAAAGAGCAAGCTCCAAAGATCTGAAGAGGGTTCCCATCAAGTCTTCATGTGTGAGGAAACTCCTATTATATTCTAGTTTGGGAGCTCAGAAGTGAATAAGAGTCTCATGGGGCTAAAATGAGGGTATCAGCAGGGCTGAATTCCTTCTGGTGGCTCTAGGGGAAAATCTGCTTCCTTGTCTCCCCAGCCCCCACAACTGCCTGCATCTTTTGCCTCAGGGCCCCCTTCCAGCCATATTGCCCCTCTCTCACGCTATCACCTCTCTGGGTCTCTTCTTCTGCTTCCGTCTTTCATTTACAAGAAGCCTTGTGATTGATTACACTGGGCCCACCTCATATAATTCAGGATCATCACCGCTTCTCAAGGCCAGCTGATTAACAAACTTAATTTCATCTGCAAATTTAACTCCCCTTTGCTTTGGAAGGGAACACATTCCCAGGGTCTATAGATTAGGACATAGATCTCTTCAGAGGCCATCGCTCTGCCTACCATGTTGTGTAGACTACTTGGAATTAGAATTGTGCCACTGCAGTGCCATCCGTAAGGAGGACAGGAAGTCTATTTTGGAGGGCAGTTTTGCAACTTTGCTGGAAAACGAACTTAATATCCTCAGGATGTCTTTAGAGCTTTAGGAAGAAGTTTTTGAGCACTTCCAGATCCTTTTTAGGAGCACTCAAACAGCAAACCCATTTATTATTGTATTATTAGTACACTTAATTTCTACAAAGGACATGCAAAATATTCTCATACTATTCCTTGCCCTTTTGTTATTAGTTAATTTGTTTGTTTGTTTATTTATTTGTTTATTTTTAAAGATTTTATTTTGGGGGCCCCTGGGTGGCTCAGTCAGTCAAGCGTCTGCCTTCGGCTCGGGTCATGATCCCAGGGTCCTGGGGTAGAGCTCCATGTCAGGCTCCCTGCTCACCAGGGAGCCTGCTTCTCCCTCTCTCTCTGCCTGTCGCTCCCCCTGCTTATGCACTCTCTGTCAAATAAATAAATAAAATCTTTTTTTAAAAATTTATTTTTAAGTAATCTCTACACCCAACTATAAAGATTAAGATCTTGAAATCAAGAGTCGCATCCTCCACCAAATGAACCAGCCAGGCACCTTGAGAAAACATCTTATTTATTTACTTACTTACTTACTTGCTTGCTTATTTTTAAAACAGGCTCCATGCCTAATGTGGGGCTTAAACTCACAACCCTGAGATCAAAGTCCCATGCTCCACTGAGCCAGCCAGGCACCCCTCTTGCCCTTTTTATTTTTTAATATTTGTTATTGAATTATAGTTGACATACATTATGCCTTATCCTAAATGTTATGAAATAATGAGCCAGTTGATACAAAAGCCATTATCTAATAAATGTGCCGGTAAGAGATAGTTTTGCATGTGCACCTAATTCAGGCCGTGCTGAAGTACCCAGCCAGTGTCCCACGGCATTGGTTCACTCAGCAGAAGCTTCAGTGTAATCTCACAACATTCCTGGTTTAATGAAACCTTCCCATCCCCACTGCCTTTCTTCTTCTTCTTCTGGGGGACTAAATCAGACAACTGAGATCAAGCACAGCTAATCTTTCCAGGGAAGATGTCACCTCCTAATGGCTTCACCCTCTCCTGGTTTCCAGACAACAGAAGTCTGGAGGAGATTTCCCACTCCTAGTACTCTTCATGGGGTCATTCTAGCATTTCTGAATTTTCTTCTTCCAAAGTTACCTGAAGTTTGGCTTCCCAGTCTCACGATCAGCCCCTCTTATTCAGTGGTGGCTCGGGCCCTTGGCTTATAGTCAGTCTTCCATTCCAACTCAAGTTCTGTCATTCTCTTTGCTCTGCTCATGTCCAGTGACAATGCCTCCATTTAGTTTTAGCCCCTCCTCCCTTCATGGTTATACCCTGAACTTGCTGTCACTGGGAACTGCTCCTCCACTGGAATAATAGATTCCTACTCCCCACTCTCTGGCCAGGGCGTCCCATTCTTCCATCTCCCTCATTCCCATTGTTCTCCCAGCTGCCTGTCATAAACAAGTTAAAATCTCAGTAGTCGGGGCGCCTGAGTGGCGCAGTGGGCTAAAGCCCCTGCCTTCGGCTCAGGTCATGATCCCAGAGCCCTGGGATTGAGCCCCGCATCGGGCTCTCTGCTCCTCAGAGAACCTGCTTCCTCCTCTCTCTCCCTGCCTGCCTCTCTTGCCTACTTGTAATCTCTGTCTGTCAAATAAATAAATAAAATCTTTTAAAAAAAATTTTAAAAAATCTCACTAGTTATATTAGTTAACCTTTGCTACCTAGTAAGCCTACCTAACATTTACTGGTGTAAAACAACAACTATTCCATTATGAAGCACTCGGCTGGGCCTGTGGCAATGGCAGAGGCAAACGGGGGCCTGGGGATGCACCAGTGAACTTTAAGACCCGATCACGCTGTCAGTCACCTCTGGTCACAAGCTGCTGGTCAAAGCGAGTGATATTGTCAAGCCCAAAGTCAAAGGTCTAGGAAGTACACTCTGCCCACAATGAGGCCATTGCAAAGGTGTTGACACGGGCGGGCGAGAGGGAGGAGGAGGTTAAATCGTCGGGGCCAACAATTCAGTCAACCACAGTGGCTCACCACAATAAAAAGATTTTTCTCCCTCATTTCACAGTTCAGTGTAGTCAGCAGGAGAACTGTGCTCCACCCAGCCTTCTGTTATGGGACTTAACCATCTCTTTTGGCTTCATCGTTCTCTGCAGGTGTGGAAAGGCAAAGTATGGTGGAGGATCACTGCAGTGTGTCCCCAGTGATGTCCAGGTCCTGATCTCCAGGATCTGGGAATGTTATCTTACATTGCGAATGGGGTTTTTATAGATGTGATTAAGGATCTTGAGATGGGGAGATTATCCTGGATTTCTGGGTGGTCCCTTAATGTAATCACTAGAGTCCTCAGAAGAGGGAGGAAAAGGTCAAAGGAGGAAGGAGGAGATATGAGGATCAAAGATGTTGGGGTGAGGAAGGAGCCATGAGCCAGAGCACACAGGCAGCCTCCAGAAGCTAAAAAAGGCAAGGAAATGGATTCCCCATTAGATCCTCCAGGAGGAACGAGTTCTGTGCACCTCCTGACTTTAGCCCAATGAAACTGATTTCCAGCTCACAGCCATAGAAGTAAGAGAACAAAACTGTGTTGTTTTAAGTAACTAAGTCTGTGGTAATTTGTCACAGAAGCAGTAGGAAAATGGATACAATCATAAAAGAAATTTTTCACAGGCAGCCCTTTGCACATCTTTTTCACTCACAACGTATTTGACTTAGTCACACAGCTGCTCCTATCTCTATGGGTCTGGGTAATGTAGTCTCTTTGGCCAGGGAAAAAAAGAAGAGGGTTTGGTGAATATCTCCTCCGCAGCCCCTCACAGATCTACGGGCCAGACTGAACGTCCCTCCCCTCCTCAAGGGCACCACCCTCCTGCCCTAGACCAGACTTTTACAATTACTGCAATCGCCACAAGATGGCGAATCTTGTGGCAGTTGATGGTGGTCTTCACCCAAATTTCTGAGACACCCCCACAGCAAGTTTATGCAAGGTATGGGTTCAGTTAAATGCGAGAGGGGGAGAGCATTATCTTTAATAATTTAGGATTTAATGGGTGCCTTTATTTTTTTTAAGATTTTATTTATTTATTTGACAGAAATCACAAGTAGGCAGAGAGGCAGGCAGAGAGAGAGGAAGGGAAGCAGACTCCCTGCTGAGCAGAGAGCCCGATGCAGGGCTCGATCCCAGGACCCTGGGGATCATGACCTGAGTGGAAGGCAGAAGCTTTAACCCACTGAGCCACCCAGGCGCCCCATTAATGGATGCCTTTAAAATGAGGATGCACGTGTTTTGGCTTTCCTTTTGAGAAACTGCAAGGCAAAGGAAATTGTGCAAATAGCAAGGTCAGAGATGTGACTAAAAAAACGTGGTTGTAGAATACAAAAGAGTGAATAATTCAATACATTTGCTGAGTCAAAAAGCAGAAAGAAACCTCAAGAGGTCGTTTGGCCCAACTCTCTGCTTCTGGGAAGGCTCAGACCAAAATCATCCCAGCTGGGGCAAGGGTGGGGTGTGGGGCCGGGGAGGGATGGAGACAGGAAATAGGGGATGGGGGTAGGATCTGTTCTGTTCTATGATCTCTAGGCATGGAGGAGGCATTGTATAGATCTTTTCAAAGTTTTGTCTGAGTCTTCAGATCATCTCTACAGTAGCTAATATGTTCAATATCTGCTAGGTGCCTTACACACGAAGACCTGTAGGCACCCAGTTTAGCTGGCTTCTGACTTTGAGGAACGGCTGAGGAGTGGAGAAACTTCTGGGCCTCGATCATATTGCCAGGAAAGCTAAACCTGAAAACTTTCTGCCTGATAGGACTGAACTGCCAGGTTAGCATGGGGGCAGCCTTCTGGACAACTCATCTCTGAGTCCTCAAACTGATCAAGAACAAGTGTCTTGGGGCATCTGGGTGGCTCAGTTGGTTCAGTGTCTGACTCTTGATCTCAGGGTCATGAGTTCAAGCTCTGCATTGAGCTCAGGCTCCACACCCATTCTACATTAAAAAAAGAAAAAGAAAAAATGAACAAGAGTGCCTCCCTATTACCAGCATGTGTATCAGTGAGTCTGATGCCCCCATTCCTTCAGGCGTAAAGTCTGGAGAGAGGAAATCAGGACCTGTGTGTCTGTCTATGCCCTCCTCTTTTCTTGCTTTCTTTTCCCCCCACATCAGGGTTGAAGAAGGCTAGAGCTACTGTCTCCCTCGCACTCCAGCCTCCCAGTAAGGTCTAAGGAGCAGGCAGGAATCTCTTGTTTACATTGTCAGGGGAGCTCTATGTTCAAACTCCTCCAATGGCCAAGTATCCTGCAACTAAGACCAAGTGACTGCTCTCCCTTGCTCTGGGGCAGTAAGCCTCAAGGCTCAGGCCAGAGATGGAAAGGTAGGGAATAAAACTTAGGAATGTACTTATATTTAGTGTTTTAATATTTACAGAAGCAAGTCCTGTTTTATCAAGTGGAAGAGCTAGAACTCAAATGAGTTCTGTCTGATTCAAGTCTTTGCACTTCAGAAGTTATTCTTGAACTTTTTTGCTCAAGGTCAGCCTGGCTTCCTAATAAATTTCCCAGCTTTTTCTCCGTTTTGTTACAACTTAATTAAAACCATTTGTTGAGGATCCATTAAGGATCTATGTTACCATGATGGCGGACTTCCTGCCCTCGAGATTTTAATCCTTTCAGGCTTCCGCTGGCCTGGGTTCTGCTAGCCCTGTTCCTGCCTTATTGCCACCTTCAGGTTTGAACTTCTTCCCACTGTAAGCGAACCCTCCTTGAATCTCTTAATTTGAGCGTGACATCTGTTTCCTATTAGAATCCTGACCGAGAGACAGGAAGTCCATAACTTGCCTGCCAGAACTCACATGGTGGATGGCTAGCTGAGTTGTGGGGCCTTCCACAGTGCAGAGTTGCTGCCCAGTCTGAGAATTACTGTCATTTCCCAGACCTTCCTGTGCCAGGACCGACCATGTGACTGAACATAGGCAGAAGAGCTGTTCCTGCCACAAGGCCTGGTCCACAGAAGCTTCCCACTTGTTCCTGCTGCTCTCTCTGCCCTTGCCCAATAGCATCTGAGGCTCTAGGGCAGGCATTAACCCTTTTGTGCTGTGGATACCTGAATCCCTTTTCAGAATCATGCTTTTTTTTTTTTTTTAAGATTTTATTTATTTATTTATTTATTTGAGAAAGGGAGAAAGAGCAGGGGGAAAGGCAGAGGAAGAGGGAGAGAGAATCTCAAGCAGACTCCCTTCTGAGCGTGGAGCCCAACTCAGGGCTTGATCTCATGACCCTGAGATCATCACCGGAGCCAAAATCAAGAGTCAGATGCTTAACTGATAGAGCCACCCAGGCATAACCTCCCCCATTTTTATTTTTTATTTTTATTTTTTTTAATTTATTTATTTGTCAGAGAGAAAGGGAGAGAGAGAGCGAGCACAGGCAGAGTGGCAGGCAGAGGCAGAGGGAGAAGCAGGCTCCCTGCCGAGCAAGGAGCCCGATGTGGGACTTGATCCCAGGACGCTGGGATCACGACCTGAGCCGAAGGCAGCCGCTTAGCCAGCTGAGCCACCCAGGCGTCCCATAACCTCCCCAATTTTTAATAAAGTTTTTATTTTGGAATAATTTTAGATTTACAGAGAAGTTGCAAAGATAGTGTCTTACTCCATTTGGGCCACTATAAGGAAATATCATAGACTGGATGGCTTATAAACAGCAGAAATTTATTTCACACAGTTCTGGAAGCTGAGAAGTCCAAAGCAAGGCATGACAGATTCGGTGTCTGGTGAGGGCTCACTGCCTTATAGACAGCCTTCTTCTTAGTGTAACTTCAAATGGCAGAAGGGATGAGGAGGTCTCTTTGGGGCCTCTTCATAAGGGCACTAATCCCATTCATGGGAGGCACTAATCACCTCTCAAAGAACCCATCTCTTAATACCATCACATGGGGCATTAAGATTTCAATATATGGATTGGGTGGTGGAGGAGGGGGGGACATAAACATTCAGTCCATTGCAATAATGGAGAGAATTTCCTTTTATTCCCCACTCAGTTTCAGTGTCCTCCAATCTTATCATCTTACATTACTGAGGTACATTTGCCAAAACTAAGAAACTAATATTAGTATATTATCACTAACTAACCTCCAGACTTTATTCAGATTGAGCTTGTTTTCCCATTAATGTCCTTTATCTGTTCCAGGATCTAATCCAAGATAATATGTTGTACTTAATTGTTAAGTCTTCTTAGTGTTGGGGATCTCTGGGGGGTTTAGCCAGTTAAGTGTCTGCCTTTGGCTCAGGTCATGATCCCAGGGTCCTGGGATGGAGTCCCACACCAGGTTCCTTGCTCAGCAAGAGCCTGCTTTTCCCTCTCCCTCTGCCTGCCTCTCCCCCTGCTTGCACATGTTCTCTCTTTTTCTCTCCGACAAATAAATAAAATCTAGAACAAAAAAAAAGTCTTCTCAATGTCCTTTGGTCTGTGACAGTATCTGTAGTTCCCTTTTTTTTTTAAGTTTACTTATTGTTTTTATTTTTTTTTAAGATTTTATTCATTTATTTGAGAGAGAGGCAGTGAGAGAGAGCATGAGTGAGGAGAAGGTCAGAGGGAGAAGCAGACTCCCCGTGGAGCTGGGAGCCCAATGCGGGACTCGATCCTGGGACTCCAGGATCATGACTTGAGCCGAAGGCAGTCGTCCAACCAACTGAGCCACCCAGGCGTCCCTATTTATTGTTTTTAGTAATCTCTACACCTAATGTGGGGCTCAAATCCATGACCCTGAGGTCGAGTCACATGCTCTTCTATCTAAGCCAGCCAGCCACCCCTGTTTTCCCTTTTTTTCATGACCTTTGACAGGTACTTTTGAGGAGTATCAGTCCAGTATTTTGTAGAATTCCAGAATAATGTTTTAAATGCATAAAATAGGATTATAAAGAAAACAAGTCATATTGAAATACACGTATTGGAATTTTTTTAAGTTGTGATACAATATGATATGGGTTTTTTTTTCTTTAGATTTTATTCGTTTATTCATCAGAGAGAGAGAACATAAGCAGGGGGAGAGGCAGGCAGAGGCAGAAGCAGGCTCCCTGCTGAGCAAGGAGCAGGATGCGGGAACGACCCCAGGATCCTGGAATCACAACCCAAGCTGAAGGCACACATTCAACCAACTGAACCACTCAGGTGTCGCTCATATGGGTTTCTTAATTAACACATTAAATAATTGGAATTAGTGGTAGTTCTAGTAACTATCATAACTTTTAAATAGTGGTGAGTATAAACATTATTTCAAGATTTTGTAACATCTGTAATATAACATGAAAATATCTGTGACTTCTTTTGGTGGCATACTTTTGAATACTACTGTGGTTTGTTGCCTACAATAAAAGCTACAGAAAATGAAGATGCAAATTTCTTTCCCATCCAGTTTACAGATTCTCTGAATTCTGTGACCTTCATGACTGTCCTAAAAGGGATGGCAGAACAAGAGATGGGAGGAGATCGAGTTCCTGAATATCTACATACAGCAGGGAATCCACTTCCAAACTCTCCCCTATTGCTGAATACATTTTGCATAAGTAAGAAATAAATCACACAGGGTTACACCGTTTAGGTTTTGGATTTTTCTATTAAAGCACCTAGCATGATCTTAACTAATATGGCTCTTACCCACTAAACATGATATACATAATAACTAATACAAAAGTACATATATTAGTATTAACTGAAACTTTTTTTTTTACAAGTAACCAAAAGCTTCACCAAAAAGGGAGATATTACTGGGAAAGTACTGGAATATTTCACTGAATACAAAGAGAAGTCAAATCATGAGACTTCTTAAAGGGGAAGGGTCAGAGCAGCACCAGAGATCTCAGCAGCAGTATTCTGGGGTGCTTTTATCTTATGAAGGCCCTGCCATTAAATTCACTCAGCTTCCAACTCTATCTCTATGTGTCTCTGCTTAAATTCTTTTTTTATCCCTGCTAAAATTCTTTAAAAAAAAAAAAAGATGTATTTATTTATTTATCTATTGGGGGGGGCAGAGAAAGAGAGAAAGAATCTCAAGCAGACTCCCTGCTGAATGTGGAGTCCAGCATGGGGCTCAATTCCAGGACCCTGAGAGCATGACCTGAGCTGAGATCACAACCTGAGCCTAAACTAAGAGTCTAGCACTCAACTGACTGAGCCATCCAGGTGCCCCTCCCCTCCTAAGATTCTAAAGAAGAGGAATCTGATTGGCCCAACCAGCTTGAGTCAGCTGTCCTCCTCTGGTCCAATCAGTTTGAGTTTGAGTTAA
This sequence comes from Mellivora capensis, assembly GCA_004024625.1. NCBI lineage: Eukaryota > Metazoa > Chordata > Mammalia > Carnivora > Mustelidae > Mellivora > Mellivora capensis. Next base: position 19,163 of record PISX010007283.1, on the reverse strand, counting down.
ACATAGGTTTACTGTCCATGATGGAAACAGGGCTTTGGGGGACCCACTTATCTGGAGTGGGACAGGTAGTTCTAAGAAAATGATAACAGTATCATTATAACAAACACCTCAGCTTTTGCCTTATGTCTGATACTCTTCTCTATGCTGTATATGGATTATTTTAAACCTCCTTGAACCCTTTGAGAGAAAGGTACATGTTATTTATTATCCTCATTTTGAAGAAAGAGAAAACTTGGGGCACCTAGGTCGCTCAGTCGATTGAGTCTCTGACTTGATTTCAGTTCAGTTCTTATGGTCGTGAGATTGAGCCCCACATTGGACTTTGCGCTGAGCAGGGAGTCTACTTGAGATTCTCTCTCTCCCTCTCCCTCTGCCCCTCCTATTCCTGCTCTCTCTCAAATAAATACTTTTTTTTTAAAGAGGGGGGCGCCTGGGTGGCTTAGTGGGTTAAGCCTCTGTCTTAGCTCAGGTCATGGTCTCGGGGTCCGGGGATCAAGCCCCACATCAGGCTCTCTGCTCAGCGGGGAGCCTGCTTCTCACTCTCTCTGCCTGCCACTCTGCCTACTTGTGATCTCTCTCTCTCTGTGTCAAATAAATCTTTTTTAAAGTTTTTTAAAAATTTTTTTAAAAAAAGGAGAAATCAAAGAACAAAACCGTTTAAGAAAATGTCAAGACTCCACAATAGTTAAATGGCAAAGCTTAGATTGCCACTCAGGACGTCTAACTCCAGACACTATGTTATTGTTGACATATTACGTATGAAGACACTGGCACAGAGAGAGAAAATGGCTCACCCACAGTTATAAGTCACAGGGCCAGCATCTGAACATAGGAGATGATCCCCAGAGCCATCTTTTCTTAACCATTACAGGAGAAGAAGGAGTGGTGATGGAGGCAACTCTTGGACCAATCTTGAAGGATGAATAGGATTGGAAGTTGGAAGAGGCAAAGATGAGAAGAGAAGTCGGTTCAGGCAGTGAGAACAGAGAAGGACCTTATACCACCTACCCATACTGAAATCTGGGCAGCTCCCGCTTCTAGACCAGACTAACCTTTTCACTATAGTGAGTGAATCTTTTCACTATAGTGAGTAGGAAAATTCAGCACCACAAATCAAAGGGCTGCCTAGACCTGCCATTTTATTCTTCATGGAACACAATGACCAAATACTGTTTACACCCACTACTGAATTGGAAAGCTTCATGCTTCTGGAACTCTTGGACCAAGTTATGTCTGAGCAACAGCACCACAGGGACAAACAGAAGGGAGTGCCCAGGGCTTATGGCTGAGTCTCCATGGGGTGTTTCTAGGCCTTTTGTTCTGGGAGCTGGAATTGTTCCCATGATCCCTGTACATTACCTTTCTTGAGATTCCTATGGTAGAGGTTGTGGGCCCCCTCCCAGGCTTGCTGGGACTTAACCTCATTAATCTTTGCTAGACAATGGTTCTTGCCCAGCTATGCTTTGATCATAAACAAAGGGATAAGCTACTCCTAGAAAGATTAAAGCAGTAGGGTGAGACAGCAGGTTTTCCAAACAAGGCATGGGGTTTGTATACATAACTCATTCTCCTTTATGCAAACATGCAGATATCTTTTCAGAAAAGAATGCTGAGACCTTTTGAAATATCTTCTTTAAAACTGTGTGTACAGGGTACCTGAGTGGCTCAGTGGATTAAGCCTCTGCCTTCAGCTCAGGTCATGATCTCAGGGTCCTGGGATCGAGTCCCACATCCATCTCTCTGCTTGGCAGGGAGCCTGCTTCCTCCTCTCTCAATCTCTGCCTGCCTCTCTGCCTACTTGTGATTTCTCTCTGTCAAATAAATAAATAAATAATAAAATCTTAAAAAAAAACAAAAACTGTGTGTAAACTCCTAAGAAATAAATTCCCTGAAGTCAATTCATTCTTTTTTTTTTAATTGAGATATAATTCACATACTATAACCTGCCCTCTTTTAAAGTATACTATTCAAGGGCACCTGGGTGGCTCAGTCGATTAAGTGTCTGCCTTTGGCTCAGGTCATGATCCCAGGGTCTTGAGATCGAGTCCTGCATCGGGCTCCCTGTTCAACAGGGAGTCTGCTTCTCCCTCTGCCTGCTGCTCCCCCTGCTTGTGCTCTCTCTCTGTAAAATAAATAAACATTTTTTAAAAAGTAAAGTATACTATTTAGTCGTTTTTAGTATATTCACTGTGAGCAACCATCATAATTATCCAATTCCAGAACATTTTCATCACTGTAAAAAGAAACCACAGACCCAGTAGCAGTCACTCCCTATTTCTCCCCTGACCTTGCCCAGCCCCTGGCAATTGTTATTTACTTTCAGTGATGTATGTGTGTAAAGAGATTTTTCAATTTCTTCTGACTTTTCTCCTTAAAAACACATCAGGTAAGATCTGGCAGAGCACTTTTTTTTAAGATTTTATTTATTTAGGGGCGCCTGGGTGACTCAGTCTGTTGAGCAGCTGCCTTCAGCTTGGGTCATGATCACAGAGTCCTGGGATCCAGTTCCCAATCAGGCTCCTTGCTCAGCGGGGAGCCTGCTTCTCCCTCTGCCTCTGCCTGCCACTCTACCTGCCTGTAAGCTCTCTCTCTCTCTGAAGATAAATTAAAAAAAAAAAAAAAAGATTTTATTTACTTATTTGACAGAGAGACACCAAGAGAGGGAACACTAACAAGCAGGGGAAGTGGGAGAGGGAGAAGCAGGCTTCCCGCTGAGCAGGGAGGCCAGTGTGGGGCTCGATCCCAGGACCCTGGGATCATGACCTGAGCCAAAGACACATGCTTAATGACTGAGCCACCCAGGCGCCCTAGCAGAGCACATTTGTAACAAATGCTTTACAAAGCATGTTTATAGGGGCACTGGTCTGGCTCAGCTGGAAGAGCATAAGACTCTTGATCTTGGAGTCTTGAGTTTGAGCCCCATGTTGGGGATAGAGATTACTTAAAATAAATAAAAATTTTAAAAAAAATAAAGCATGTTTACAGAAACCTGTAAATAGTCCCATGGAACTCTTTGAAAATTGCAGTATCTCACTCAATGTTGCACATAAGAGTACTCAGTCCAGAGGCACTGGGTGGCTCAGTTGGCAGTGGGTGCCATCAGGTTATGGTCTCAGGATCGTAAGATCGAGCCCTGGATCAGGCTCTGCACTCAGGCTCAGCAGAGAGTCACCTTGAGATTCTCTCTCTCTCTCCCTGCCCCTTCCCTGACTCATGCTCTCTCTCTCTC